>OY821750.1:257414-561514 GCA_963682055.1 Primula veris
CCGCATATCCCATTTTTGCAATTTCCTCTAATTCATGGTCCGAAATTTGCGGTGCGGGAAGCATTAATTTAGATCTTTTTCGAACAGCTTCAGGATCATTCATCTTGTTCGCTTGCAGTATTGCTGACGGGGCATCCGCCCGTTCTGCAATTTTGTTTTTCGCGATGTCCTGTTTTCTCATCCGAGCTTCTTTATCCGTTCTCTTTTCGCCCTCAAGTTCTTCAATCGTGGTGGGGAACTTGAATTGTTCAGTGGGGCGATCTTCGTCGGCAATATTGTAAAAGCCAGGAGGCGGTTTTTTCTCAAAGGGGATCTCGGCATTATAGTCAATTCCCTTTCGCTTACGCTTTCTTTGCCTATTATCAATACCAGCGGCTTTTAATTCCCTCCTTTTTTGCAAAGAGGCGAGCCTTCTTGCCTCTTCGAGCTGCTTTTCCCTGGCTTTTCGTTTTGCTTTTTTCCCTCTCGTGTTAGCCAAACGAGCACGTGCTTCCGAGAGCATTTCTTTTTCGTCTTCGTCCATATCGACGGGATCTGGACGAGCGGGTTTTGATTCTGGGTTCGGGTCGATCTCGCCAGGTTTTAATTTTCGCGGATCGTCACCCGCGTCGTAGTTTTCGTCTTTTGCACAGGCAGCGTCGAGTAGTTTTTCGTAACGTTCGAGGCATTGGGAAGGGGTACGGCCCACAATAGGGGCGATTGTTCGCCACTGTGTGGGCATGAGCTTGGCCAGATGAAGGAGCTTCTCATCTTCTTCTCTTGTCCACTCAGTCTACAATTAAGAAGAAAACTGTTTTAGATATACATGAAGAAGAGAAGACAGTATCTGAACAGGGAACTAAATCAATGGACAAGAGCAACAAGGGGATAGACAGGGAGAATCTTAAAACCAGTTCTAAGCCAACCAACAAGTGCAGAAGTCACAATTACAGACAATTGAATTAGGGGTACATAAAGAAAGTTACGAGACTTCATACGAATCAAGTTTATGAGATATCAAATGGATTTAAACCCCAGTCACTGATTTAAAGAGCAGATTCAGGAAGAAAACATACTCCTATACGACAAGAACATTTTACTCATGATATCATGCACTCTGAATAACAAGAACATACTGAATTTTGCTCACAGAACAGGTGTTCCCACCGTTTACAGAAAAAAGTTAGCATACCTCTGAAGTTCTGGTACTTCCTAACTTAGTCCTGTCTCCCAATAAAATATTAAAATAAAATAGAGACATGGGCATGACTATACAAGAAAAGTCCACAATGAATAGAATCCATCACACAGTAAGTCATTTGGATTCTTGGAAATCAAAAGGGTTTCTCAAACTTGGGTTCAATATTTTCAAAACCAATCACAAAAATTGAACGAATAGAGCACATAGTGAGTTGGAATGAGCAAGTTTTAACATGTCAAACACAGGACGGATAATATACGCTATATGGTGCACTAAGGAACCAGGTAAAATCCATTTTGATAGAAAAGACGGGATTTGTTGAGAGGAAGTAAAAAAGCTAGTGTTTTTAATCAATTAGCTTTGAGGGCCTCCACCACTTCTAGCTTTCATATTGAAGCAGAAAAAAAAAATCATCTTAAAACCGAGGCTTGTATACATTGTATTTTCAAAGCAAAAAAGTCATTTAAAGAAGTGAGGAAAAATTTGTGGGTCCGTCCAGCTTAAACCTTCATACTTTTCCAGTCAGTGATTAAAGAAGACATTGTAGCATAAAGCACAACAACACATACATACACATGTATAGATAGATAGAAAGAGAGAGGGGCCGAGCCATTGTAGCATATTTCAATCAACGAATATACATAACACCAACTACTGCCCAAGATTGTAGCTTAAAATGCTTAAATGCTATAACCAATCAAGCCCACATAACCTTTACCCAATACTACGTAACAACAAATACCCAAAATTCCATCTTTCAATAAGATTACACAGTATGTCAAGCATTCAAATTAGTAACCCAAAGCAAAATCAAATCATGAAACACAACAATATATACACATATAGAGATAGATACAGATACAGACATAGATACAGATACAGATAGGGGAAAGGGGCTTCGTGCCTTTTTGATGGAGGAAAACCCTGAGAAGCAAACAAGCAAACCCAATCATAAAACACATACATACATATATATGTCGAGATATATATAAGGAAAGGAATGGTTGTCTTCTTGATGGAGGGGTCGAACTTAAAAACGAGTAACGACAACAATTCCATACACAATTGTCTAAGATTGCAGCTTAAAATGCCTAAATGCTATAACCAATCAAGCCCATATAAACTTACACAATATACATAACAACAAATGCCCAAGATTGCATCTTTTAAATAAGATTACACAATATGTTAAGCATTCAAATTAGTAATCCTGGGCAGCAAACAAGCAAACCCAATCATAAAACATAACAATTCATACACATACACATAAATAGATATAGATATAGATATAGATACTAGATACTAGATACAGTGCCTTTTTGAAGTAAGGGTTGAGCCTTTCCTACCAGCAACCAAGGTTTCAAAAGGCGCTAGGTGGGGATGAGGCGGAGAGGTGCCAGTGCTGCCTACACGGCGCCTAGGCGGGAAATTGAGTTTGAACGTCTTTACATGTTTTTCTTGGATTCTCATGCAACATACATGTTGTAATTAGTATTATCATGTTAAATCAAACATTTAAAGTCTATTAGCTTAACGATATACCATAGCAAAGCCATAAATATTATGATAATAATGTTCGAGCAGTTTAACATAAGCAAAAGATGTCATGAAAATATCTATTTTAACATACATATTGCTCGCTATATATTTATTATAACCTATTCTAACCTGTTTTAACCTATTGACCCATCAGAATTTGGGTTGGCCCAATTTAAAAACTATTTTAAAACACCTAGCAAAAGTCGGGACGGCCAGGCGCCGCCTTTTAAAACACTGCCAGCAACCTACACAACTGCCCAAAGATGCAGCTTAACATGCTTAAAAGCTACAAGTACAACCAATCAAGCCCACATAGCATTACCTAATATGAAATAGAAAGCCACAAACAAAAAAAGCAAACACAATCATAAAACACAACACATACAGATATATATAGAGAGAGATAGGAAAGGGGTGAGTGCCTTTGTGATGGAGGGGTCGAGCCACTCGTAGCATCTTTCAGTTACACAATAAACAAAACAAGAAAGGCCCAAGATTCCAGCTTTTTAATAGGATTACACAATATAATAAGCATTCAAATCGGTAACCCTAAGCAGCAAACAAACAAACACAATAAAAAAATACAGCAACACATACAAATGCAAACATAAACAAATATAGAGATAGATAGGGAAAAGGAGGGGGTGCCTTTTCGATGGAGAGGCCAAGCCAATCGTACCAGGAATCTATACACAAATACCCAAGATTGCAGCTTAATATGTTTAAAACCTACAACTAATCATGCACATGTAACTTTTACCCAACAAATGCCCAAGATTCCATCTTTTAATAAGATTACACAATGTCAAGCATTCAATTTAGTAACCCTGAGGAGCAAACCCAATCATAAAACACAACAGCACATACATAAACATATAGTATAAAGATAGATAGATAGTTTATGGTGGGGTCGAACCACTTGTAGAATCTTTCAATTACCCAATATACAAAACAACAAATGCCCAGCTTTTCAAAAACAAAACCAAATATAATACTAACAATACTTTGAAATGAGTAACCCTGAGCAGCAAACAAGCAAACCCTATACTGTAGATAGATAGAAACAAAACAAAACCCATTCATAAAACACAACTCATATATATATACAATTGCAGCTCGTACCAACAATGTATACACAATTGCAGGTTTTTATATGCTTAAAAGCCACAACCAATCAAGCCCACATAACCTTACCCAATATGAGACAGATAGATATCCACAAACAAAAAAGCAAAGTCAATCATAAAACACAACAACACATACATAAATATATAGTAAGTAGATAGATAGATAGAAAGTGTGCCTTTCTGATGGAGGGGTCGAGCCACTCGTAGCAACTTTCAATTACCAAAAATACAAAACAACAAATGCCCAAGATTGCAGCTTTTCAAAAGATTACACAATATGTCAAGCATTCAAATTAGTAAACCTGAGCAGCAAACAAGCATACCGAAGCATAAAAGACAACACATACATACACAGATATAGAGATACATGCCTTTTCGATAGAGGGTTCGAGCCACTCGTAGCATCTTTCAGTTACACGATATACAAAACAATATATGCCCTAGATTCCAGCTTTTCAATAAGATTACACCCTATAACAAACAGCAAACAAGCAAACCCTATAGATAGATAGCTAGATAGATAGATAGATAGATAGAACGCCATAAAGAAAAAGGAAACCCAATCATAAAACACAACACATACAGATACAAACATATACAAATATAGAGATAGATATTGGAAAAAGAAACACATGCCTTTTTGATGGAGGGGTCGAGCAACTCGTACACAACTATCCAAGATTGCAGCTTAAAATGCTTAAAAGCTACAACCAATCAAGCCCACATAACCTTACACAATACACATAACAACAAATGCCCGAGATTGCATATTTCAATAAGATTACACCATATACTATTAAGCATTCAAATTAGTAACCCTGGGCAGCAAACAAGCAAACCAACCATAAAACAACAAATACCCTAGATTCCAGCTTTTCAGTAAGATATCTAAACATAATAAACATTCAAATCAGCAACCCTGAGCAGTAAACACTATAGATAGCTAGATAGATAGAAAGCCACAAAGGAAAAAGCAAACACAACAATACATACATAGATAGAGAGAGGGTGCCGAGAAACTCGTACGTTTCAATTACCTAATATACATACAAACTGCCGAAAATTGCAGCTTTACTATGATTAAAAGCTACAACCATAACAACAATAACCCAATATACATAGCAAACCCATTCATAAAACACAACAACACATACTCATATGTATAGATAATACATACGTGCCTCAGATATGGAAAGGTTGAGCCTTTCATACCAGCAATATAAACACGATTGCCCAAAATTACAGCTTAATATATGATTAAAAATTACAAGCAATTAAGCCCACATAACATTACCCAATATACAAAACAATAAATGTCCTAAATTCCATCTTTCAATAAGATTACACAATACATTAAACATTCAAATTACTAATCCTAAGCATCAAACCCAATCATAAAACACAACACAAATAGATACAAATATAGAGATCGTGCCTATTTGAAAAGGTGTTGAGGCACTCGTAACATATTTTCGATTACCTAAAATACAAAAAAAAACAAATGTCCAATAAGATTACGAGTCTGAGCATATTCAATAAGAGAAAACAATAAGTCAATTAAGTAACCATAAGAAAAACAAAACACATAAAAAAAAAAGAGAGAAAAGAGAGAGAATGCCTTTTTGATGGAGGGGTCGAGCCACTCGTACCAACGTGCCTTGCACTGTTTTGCTGATTTACGAACCAATAACGAAGATATCCTCGCCCATTGATTCTTACCATACTTCATTACAGCAGCTTTTAAAATCTCGTCCTCGGTGTTCTTCCACACCCCTCCCTTTATCATTATCCTCATCTTTTTTTCTTCTCAATCCCAATCCCAAACGGGTTTTATTGGATTCCAATTTTACTTTTAAAAAAAAGGGGGGGTTTAGGGTTTTTTTTTTTTCACTATCTATCTATCTCAGGGAGCTTAAATTGGATTATATGTTTTTATAATACCTATTTGGATTATTATTTTAGTTAAAAATAAAATGAAGAATAAAATGAAAGTGAAGAGGCGGCGGATTCAGATATATATATATATATTATGTATCGTCTCCCTCTCTTTCTCTCTCTATATCTATATCTATATCTATATCTATATTACTTTGCTACTAATATCTAATACTTTTTACTCTGTTTATTTATTTATTTGTTTGGTTTTATGCATTTTGTTTTTATCCTTAAAACTGTAAATTATTATAAGGTGTGTATGAAAAAAATATATATAACATCACTAAACTATTGGTTTCTATCATTCTACTACCTTTTTTTTTTTTTTTAATTAAAGAGGACATTACCCTCTCTCATCATTCTACTACCTAAACTTTATATTTTATCAAATTAGTTACTCATTCTACTATCTAAATACTTACAAAATACTATACCATCTTCGTACCCCATCATTTAAATTATTATCTATACTATTATAATAAGTCAATCCAATATTTTTTGAGCCTGTCAAATTTTACCACTTTTTTCCAAAAATACCCTTACACTTTTTTATTAATTACCACAATACCATATTCTCATAAAAAATAGATAAAAAGTAATAACTAATAACACTTTTTATCCCTATTTAAGCTCTCAAAATTTTTTTTAGTCTTCTCATCTTATACTCTTATCTTTTTTTTATTCTCCAAATATTTGTATCATAACTACACTTATTTTCTAAATTTTATCGCATTACGCGTCTCACACGCAAAGCGTGGGGCACGATGACTAGTTATTATAATATGTAATCCTATTAGAGTATTGTGTTAGAGCATCCACAATAGTTTTTTTAACTTTTTAATGTTAAGTACTGACACATCATCGTTTAAAAATGTGTTAAATTACGCATATGCATCTTAAATTTAATAAGCACATTAGTTTCATATTAACAATGTTATCAATTTTTAATTAACCATTTTTCTTTTATTTTACTAATTACTATTTTTATGGGAAGAATTTATAGGAGATAATAATGTTAATTGTGGCATATGTTTGTCACGTTATCAGTTACAAACATTAAAAACATTGTTAAATTTAGGTGCTGTTTGGAAATCAAGTGCTCCCCTAAGAAGTGTTGTCTGAAAAAGTGCTGTTGAAAAGTGACTTATATAAAAAGTATTTTAGAAAAAATTAGCGTCCGGTGGAAAAGTGCTTTTGATTTTTATAAGTTTTGTCTGCGTTTGATATGTATAAGTTCGAAATGACTTTAATATCACAATAATTCATATACTACGAAAACACACATAAAGATTATAAAAATGAAAAAAATCACAAAAAATATAAAAAAATTATTAAAAAAATCATAAAAAATTATAAAAATAACAAAAAATTATAAAAATAACAAAAAATTGAAAAAAAAATTATAAAAAATCACCAAAAATTATAAAAAAATCACCAAAAATTATTAAAAAAATACAAAAATACAAAAAAATTATAACAAATTCAAAAAATTACAAAAAATCACAAAAAATGAAAAAAATCACAAACTTTTAAAAAATTACAAAAAAATATATAATTTTTTTGTCAATATAACACTTTTTATACCGAAAGTGCATATACTTTAGCTAAAAGTGCATCTGGTTCAGTCGAAAGTGCATCTAGTACAGTCGAAAGTGCATAAAGTTCAATAAAATTGATTTTTTTGTGATTTTTTTTAGTTTTTTTTTTATAATTTTGTGATTTTTGTGATTTTTGTGATTTTTTTTATAATTTTTTTTTTTTTATATTTTTATAATATTTTGTGATTTTTTTTCCTTTTTTTTTCATCTTTTATAATTTTTTTTGTAATTTTTTTAAAATTTTGTGATTTTTTCATTTTTTATAATTTTTTTGTGATTTTTTTTTATATTTTTATAATATTTTGTGATTTTTTTTCATTTTTTATAATTTTATGTGATTTTTTTTGTTTTTTATAATATTTTGTGATTTTTTATAATTTTATTTTTATTTTTTTTGTGATTTTTTGTGCTTTTTTTTTTTCGTTTTTTGTGATTTTTATTGATTTTTTATTTGTTTTTTATACCTATTGGGCATTATTTGTTTTTTATTTTGCTTCTAATGCTCCGAACTTTTTGGAAAGTAGGTTGATTTTACTTACCAAACACTCATAATTTTGCTAGATGGGCTTCTGGACCTAGGAAGTGCTTCCAATCTGTCCGCCAAACACACCCTTAATAAATTTTTTAACATTTATAAAGATAACACACACTTTAACACAACTAATGGAGATAAAAAAATGTATTGTTAGCTAACTATTTTACTTAACAATAGAGATAACAACACTATTGTAAATGCTCTTAGTTGCTGGTTTTCCATCAATTTTCGTATCTTTTAATTTCTATCATTTAGGGTACTCATGTATGTTTTTCAATCTAATTACGGATACGACAACAATATAAATTCACGGAATCGCAACCATTGTTTTTAAGGTGGGAGCTACCTGACAGAATCAATTACTCTTTAAGACCCACTATAAAGGTAGTGCTTATGGATTTGAATTGGATCTGGTTCCCAAAGTGGAAAAAAAGGCCTTTTTGAAGTAAAAGTTGATAATGATATTTTGATTGAGAACAAGTAATTAAGCACGCACTGCAATCATCACCCAAAATTTCAGAACTTGTTTGTTACAATACTGAAGCAGCAGCTATCGTCCATCCCGGATTAGTAAATATATTCTTCACGCACTAAAAAGGAAAAAAGAACTGAACTTAAAATCGGAAATATAACAATACTCGGCCAACTTAGGATAGACAACGAGAGACCGTCTCTGATATCTTGCAATTACATAGAGCATGAGTGCTGTCGAAATATGAGGTGCAGGGTTCGAGTATTGTTAACAAGGATAGGTGTGAAATCACTTTGATTCTCCTTAATAAGATTTTTTTTAAAAAAGAAGTGTTGTTGAAGCTGCACAAACTGTTCCTGCACAAGAATCCAGCAAGATTCTCAACGATGAGCTACGAAACAATATTATTTTATGCTTAAAAGGGTCTACCAAATCCAAAAGAGACCGACGGTCTTTTTTTTTTATTTATCAATTATCAACAAATATCTTGTTCCAATTTTACTTGCAAATGAAAGTGAATCACTTTGAGAAAATAAAAAACACGTTATTCACAATAAAGGATTAGCTGCATCGGAACTAATATGTTATTTTAAAGATAAAGACTGAATGAAACAGATGCCCTAGTATCTCCTTCTCTTTCCCTCTACAAATCCATGTTTCAAAATAAAGCGAATTTCTGAAAAAACTTTCCTATGAGACAATCTATAGTACTTGCCTTGTTGTTATATGAAACTGCAGGGATGTGACTATCACCCATTTCTATCAAATTCAGTAGACCAATGAAACCCGCAGTAAACAATCCGGACCTGTCAAGAAGAAACAGTTGGAAAAACATTTCAATAACAAACTCAGTGGAATATGATCTGATATCAATATTTGAGTCACCTATACAGAAAACGCAAAACGATGCAGGAAATATTTACTTTAGCAGATTACACCAAATAAGTTACAAAAAGTCAAACTGAATAACAACACTTGTGGTGTCCCCAAACTAAATAGACATACCTTGGTTCCCATGGTAATACTGGCAGTTTACCAGCCACTTGTAATTCCTTGAACACCTGAAAATTAGTATAGTGTAAAGATGCTAATCAACATCAAGCCAAACCAGCCACTTAGATAATCAAGTGTAATTTGAGTGAAACAACAAGAGAAACGGGAAAAAAGGGGGAAAGAAAATATGGGACGTCACAGAATGGGACACCATAGGATTGAGAAAATGTATCGAGCATATGAACAAAAGAAAGCCTTTTATTGTCCAATGGCTATTCGAACTAGAAACTTATTATAGAAAAAGGGTTTCACTAAATATACCACCAAAGAATATAAAAGCATACTACGTTTAAAAAATATTGTAGGTAACTAGGTGTACAGAAAAGGTAAAAGACAGCTCCTACAAATTGCAGGCTTTGCATAAATTTTGAAGGTAAGAAATTTCAATCAGCCAAATGAGATCTTTAAAGTATGTACCTTAAGTGACCCAAAGGTCACAAACATCTTACGGTTTCTCAACTGTGCCATCATGTTGTCATAAGCTTTCTTGCACTGGGAAATCATACATAAAAAAGCATGAGCTAAAGGACATTCTTAATGCCTCGCACAAACAAAAATCAAAGTAACTACATAACTCATTCAAAAGAAGAAGAGTGAAGATCAAGGTTAACCTGTTCAGGTAGCAAGTCATATCATCACACTCTCCTCTCAGCAAATTTGCATTTCTAGTCTATGCCTATTTTGTTGCATTAAATCTCTCAATGAGCCTTACACAGGGTATCTTGTGAAAAAGTGTTAGCTAAGAAAGAACCATAAAGTATGCATGCTTGGGGATATGTACAGTTTTATACAACAGTGTCATTCGATTTCAATTTTAAATGCCAACCTCTAAAAAATACTACATACGTAGCTATTAGTAGACTGACCTTACATAACATTGGCAACGACTTGGTACACCTACTTACCAAGTGTACCAATTTGAAACAAAATCATGCTCCTTTTTTTGTACAATATTTAACTAGTTTCTTTTTCAACTTTAGTTCCCTACATATGTTTATCTTCCCTACGTATGTTTTTCTTCCCTATGTAATGTAAGCAAAAAAAAAAAACATGACAGGTTGCGGAACAAAATTTAAATCTGATGATTAGTGTACAAAACTAACTAATCCTGTGTGCTTGTATGTGAGCATTGTATGATCTATAAACAGCGGTAAACTGTTCAAGGTTCAGCGACTTGTTATATCAACTTCTATTGGGAATTTACCTGGTATGGGTTATCAGAAATTTCCTTGAAATGCCAAAACACTTGATGCTGAATTTAATTTCTGACTGAAAAGAACAGGATAGGAAAACAGTATATAGCTTAGAGATCACTTAGCCAGGAAATGGCACTCAATAAACAAACTTTTATACTGGTTTAAAGCATATTAATGAAAAGTGGAAAAGGCATGACCTTGGGCGGCCTCATGCATTGAAGGCATGTCTGCAATTACCATAGATCTTAATGGACAGACATTCTATCTTCATCACAAGCCAGATGCAAAATCACCAAAAGTCACAGCATGAACAAATCCCATCCTTAAAATGATGAAATCTCGTCGCATCCCTTACAATAATCTCCCTTTGTGCAATGCTACTAATATATTTCAATACAGTATGACAATCTCCACAAATACGGAGGTTTTTAACCACACGTATAACACTCCCAGGTACAGATTTAAGCAACCCATAGGCCACAGCTAATCTCTCGCTATGCCAAAATAGTTGCCTTTCCTTCTCATGATCCTCCATATCATGGAAAACCAAGTTAATATCTGGACTATAACCTCTTCTTCTCATCTGTTCATCAAACTCCTTGAGTAAACCAAAAATTTCATCTTTCATTGGATGAGATTCTGGTTCCCCGGCATGAAACACCTCATTTTCTTTTCCTAATTCAATAGAACTATAACCGGGCTTTTTCCTGACCTCCATCAAAGACATAAGCTTTCTAACCTTGGCCATATGTTCCCACATTGAATTAGCGGCGTAAGTATTTGATAGCAAAATATACGTAGAAGGGTCTTCAGGTTTTATACTAAGCAAGCTATTAGCGACTCTTATTGCCATTTTAATATTTCCGTGATGTTTACATGCACTTAATAAAGCCGCCCAAGCAGCTTCATCAGGTTTGAACGGCATAGATTTGAGCAGATCCTCGGCCTCATCCAAACACCCTGATCTACCATATAAATCTAACAAACATGTATAATGATGCAAAGAAGGGGTTAGACTATAATCATCAATCATCGATTTAAATAGCTTGCGACCTTTCTCAACTAAACCAGCATGGCTACAAGCATAAATAAGTCCCATGAACGTCACCTCGTTCGGTTTTAACCCAGCTAAAACCATACCATCGTAAAGAGAAAACGCTTCGTTAGCACGTCCATGTTGCGCCATACCAACTATAATAGACGTCCAAGAAACAACATCCCTCCTAACTATACCGTCGAAAACCGTCTTAGCTGCAACCAAATCGCTACATTTCGCGTACATACCTACCAATGCATTACCAACGAATAAATTACGTTCAAATCCCAAAGACAAAACCAAGCAATGGACCTGTTTTCCCAGCTCCAAAGCAGCTAAATTAGCCGATATACCAACAACAGTGGACAAGATAAACGGGTCCACGTCATCAACCTCCTCCCTCCTCATCTCGTTAAAAAGACTAAACGCCTCCACACAGCTCCCCGTCTGCACCATCCCTGATATCAAAGCGGTCCAAGATACCAAATTATTCTTCTCCGACATACTTTTCAACAAGTCAACAGCCTCTTTTTTCCTCCCGCTCTTCGCGTACCCATACACCATAGCAGTCCAACAAATCGAATTCTTCTCAACAATCGAGTCGAAAACAAGCCTAGCATAGTCCGGCATGCCACATTTCGCGTACATGTCCACTAAAGACGACTTAACAACATCGTCACCACCAAAACACGACGAAACAAACCTACAAGGAAGAATCATTGATTAGTAGCTAATACATAAAAACATACTTGATTTCCATAAACCCACATAATCAGGTCTTATTTAAGATTTTGTACATATAGTGTAGCATATGTGAGCACCAAAGTTAAAAACATAGAGTAAAAAGAAGTAGCATCATGTAGCATATGCACTAATCTTTGAAACTGTTTTAGAGCAATGGCGGAACTAGAATTTGAAGGTGGGGTGCGGCTAAATGGATGTTTGTATATATTTTTTATTTTTATTATGGGAATTTTTTTTGGCATTTTCTGAATATGGAGGTGTTATAGTAGCCCTTGTTAGCATGTAACAAGTTCCTCATCTGTTTTAGTTTTCGTTATTTAATTAAGTACCAATAAATACTAAGTACGTTTTCATCATCGTTTTCTCGCAACCTACCTACAATGCACTTGTTTACCGATCCTAACAAAGCCCAAGCTAGAACAAGCTTTGACCAAAGAGGCGTAAACAAAGTGGTCCGGAAACAACCCGTCACTCCGAAAACCATGAAAAAACCTCCCCAAAGTGGAAAGTGGCATGTCGGAGTGGTTTAAAGCGGTCAAAACAGTGGCCCATGAAATTAAGTCCCTGTTTGGCATTTGATCGAACAGTTGAAGTGCATTTTGAAAAAGGCCACATTTAGAGTAATAATTTAAGAGAGAGTTGGGAAATGGATTATGGTTTAAAAAGCCGGTTTTGATGAGGTGGGTGTGGAGGGATATTCCTAGAGAGATAGACCGGGTTTTTGTACAGTGGTTTACAAATTGAAGGAGATGGTAATATGATGACCTTGTCATTTTACATTTATTTTTTTTAATACATTAATGGACTTTTATTACACTATATTTTCTATGTATAAACTTTCTAATCTAGTTAGTTTTACTTTTAATATTATCGCCCTTCCCGTTTTCGTATTCCGTTTATATATTATTTCTAAGTTTACTCCACGTTTAAGTTTGTAATTTTTCTTCGTTTTCTTTCACGTTTCATGTTTGTGTTTTCTGGTTTGGTTTCTCGCTTTCGTTTCATGTACCGTATGTATACACATATGTAATAAACATGTGTATTGTATTGTTTTGAGTAGGAAAGGATGGTAACATAGTTAGTGAGAAATTTGTTTCCGTTTAAAAACAATACCGTTTTTCGCTTATTGCTTTATGATGTCTGTAACTTCACATGTGAGTTTTCGAAAAGAAAAAAAAAAAAAACGTTTCCGGTTTTGTTTGGTGCTTTCGCTTATACGGGTAACAGGTAGTAACTATGGATAGTAATACGATGATTATTAAGTGGGAGTTTAGTTTTCTAGACCATAGTCGTATATGATTGTTTTGAAACCTATCGAAGCACCGAATCTGACTAATTTAGTTGGTCCCTTTTATATTTTTATCAGAAGACAGAATATCATAAATATCTCTAGTTAGTAGTACAAATCTACAACATACATATATAATTACCTCTAAATTGGGGAAATTATTAATTAGTAAAATTTATTGAACTCTTTTATTAATTAACTAGTGCCATTTATTTTATCTTTAGTCATTGAAATTATTTTTCTTCTTCGATTATATAACCTTATTATAAATGCTCAAATCGTATCCATGCATTGTTCAATGTTCCTTGGTCAGACTATGATGAGCACAATATGCGTTATAATCATTTATAAGAACGGGTTTAACAACCGTTATATTACCATCGAAACAAAATAAATTGAACATTCAGTTTATGAATTCCGAAAAGGTCCTAACTAAGTAAAATATTGTTTAAAACTTCCATAGTAAACATCCTAATTGACCAAAGTCAAAACTTACTTTCAATTTCACAAGTAATACACATCTTGTTACAAAAGTTATTCCTAATGCTTTATTTTTCGTAATGCAGAGTATTTTTATTTAGTTCGTAATACAAACACCCACATATTTTTAAAATTTAAAATACAAAAATAAACTAAAAACCTTGAGTTATTATACTAAGCTATATTTGGCAAAACAGACACAAACTTATTTCCCAACCAAATCAGGAAAAAAACATAAAAGTAGTCAGATGTTGTAATATTCATACATAGTACTATATTATATAATAATAATAATATAATATATAGTATTTATATTAGACAAAAGCAGTAAAAATCTATGTCCTTAAAATCATCAAGCCGCCACTTTCTCTCTCTACACTAAATTAGTAAAAAGTTGAAAGAGATGATGGAACAAAGGGGAAAAACAAATAATACTAATGATATTAGTAGTAGTAGTAATAATAAAAATAAAAATAATAAAAAAGAGAGATGCATAACAATGCACCAACCATGGGCATCACTTCTTGTTCATGGAATTAAAAGAATTGAAGGAAGATCTTGGCCTTCTCCTCTTACTGGTACTCTTTATTTTTTTTATTTTTTTTTAATAATTATTAATCCTTTTTAGTTTTACATTATTTTGTGGATGTTTTTCTACACTCATTTAAATTATATAGATTTTAGCTTTATGTTTTAGTAGCCAATGGGATTTATTTTGATCAAATTATGTTTTTTTTTTTATTCTACTTATGTATGCGGAACTTATGATTACAGTCTTAAACTAATTATTAGAATATTGTTATAGTTTAGATTCATAACCATATATAGTTTAACTGTGAAAATTAGAGCTTTACTAAGTTAAATCTAGGGGTGGACATAAACCAAATTGAATTGGTTCCATTCTGTTTCTTTCGCGGTTTTACTGGTTTTAAAAGCAATTATTATTGTATCTTAAACAAGGTCCTGGTACTGTAATTCATTAGCTTCATAAGCATATATAGTTCACTCATAAATTGGACCTTTACTAAGTTCAGTCACCCCTTTTGAGTATGTTGTTTAATTAGTTTGCTTGCTGAAAGTAAAGGTTGCCTTTATGGTAGGTGCTGTTTCTAGTAATGCTTTGTTTGGCTGATTTCTTTCTAATAGCAGTGTCTTACTCTTTTTGGTTCTTATTGCGTGTTGCTTGACTTCTGATCATCAGATTAATAGAGTTTAGGTTAATGTAGCGATGAAACTACTTATTTATAGAATTATGACCTGGACTTTATAATTCATCAAGTTCATAGCTTTAGTACAGTTCATTGGCTCAAATATAGTACGGTACAATTGAGTTTATGTTGCCTTTGGGGTTCAAGAGAATGTATTCATGAGAATTTGGATGTTAAGAAGCATAGTGTCATAGACTTAGTAGCTTATATTCCTATGTAGCATTCAAATTCACTAGATTCTGAGTGATATTTTTATAGCTATAGTTACCTTTCAATTAATTCACTTCTTTTAATGTTGGCGAAAATCTACTTTTTGTAGGCCGCCTGTGGATACATGCCGCAAGTAAAGTTCCAGATAATGATACAATTAAAGCAATGGAAAAGTTTTATCGTGTAATATATGCTCGGGATGGGATCATCGATCTCGAGTTTCCATCGATTTATCCAGTTTCAAGACTTGTAGGTATTAAGCTTCTCTGATCTCAGCTTTAGTTTTAAAGTTCTGTATAAAACAATGTCAATCATATATACACGTACTCTTAAGTGGAACTAAACGTTTACTAAGTACACTAACCCCAGTATAATTTTGATTGATAGTTGTTTTTTACCTATATTTTGTTTGTCAGGGTTTGCGATCATTAGATTTTTTAACTTTTGACTTAATGTGGAATGCGGCTAGTTGCGTTGCAGCAAGAATCAATTTGTATCAAGATCTTGAAACTTGTGTAGAAAATTAGTTGGCTTTTAGACTAACATTTGTTAACATAGGTTATTTAAGTTCACTTTTTACCGTATTAAAGAGAACTACATTAAATGTCTATATATTGATACCATATATGAATTATCTAAATTTTTCACGAAAGTGGATGCAGGCTAAGTTACTCCAGTTACTAATTTTGGGGAGTTTGCATAACGTAATGCTTTTTCTTGCAATTATACAGGTTGTATTGATGTTGTTGGCTGTGTGAGACGCAACGAATTAGCATGCTGGAAAGAGGTACCAGAAGGGGTGGGAAAACATACGTCATTTATATCTCCTTTTCTCCATGTCTACCTGATGATATTTTATTTATGCAATTATTAGATAGCTTGACGATTTTCGAGTGAAATTTAGTTTTATATAAGCTCTTCTTATTACAGGTAAGGCTTGAGGCATTAACAGACTTTTGTTGGCTTTGTGAACATCCACAAGTATGTACTCCAATAGTCTTCTTATGTATGTTACAACATTTTCATAGTTTATCTAGATAACTTTGGTTGATTCTTTCTATTTCGATTGAATGCAGTTGCTGTCAGTTCCGCTCCAGATGGGAGGATGGAAAGGTGTTTATGATTTAGATAGCAAGGTACTCTCTGAGTGATATACTTTCTACTCGTTTGGTTGCACGATATAAATAAAAGGTGTATTTTTTTTTGTTAAATGTGCACAAATATACTTCTCCAGACCCTTTATGACGTTCTACTTGTTAAGAGAATCGATAAATATACTCTTTTTATTAGTAGTGGCAAAACTAGTTGATTACGATGTAAAGTAGGTTAGAAGTCTATTTCCTGAAAAAAAGTATGGATCATCATTTTCAAAATAAGTGGTTATTTAGGTTCTGCCTAGAAAGCAGAATTTTTATGTTTTTATGTTCAACCAAACAAACCTTTTACTTGAAAGTACATAATTAAAGAAGTTGCAAAACATGGTACCCGTTCCTAGTTATTAAAACAATCGTCCGAATTTGCTCCAACTTGGGATTTCAAACTATCATACCTCTGTAGAGTTTAATGTAATTAACTTTGTGGCAATTCTCATTTAGTGTGTTGAACTCTATGTTTTACTAATTAATGTAATTAACTTTGCTCCAATTTTGATTTAGTGTACTGATCTCTAAGTTTTCCTAATTAATGTATTGAACTTTTCTTTCTTCCCAATTTAATACCATTTTGTTTCCATTTAAATGTATAATAAGCAATAACTAAGATTAGGAAAACTTAAAGTTTAGCACATTAAATCAAAATTGTAGCAAAGTTAATAACATTAATTAAGAAAACTTGGAGATCAGCACACTAAATCAGATTTGGAGAAAAGTTAATTACATTAATTAGGAAAACTTAAAATTCAGTACATTAAACCGGAATTAAGAACAAAGTTAATTACATTAAATATTATTAAACTCTACCTCTGTACAGTAGTGTCTTCAACTTTGTCACCATTACTTTTGCCTACTTTCAGATTTGCTTTTGAGTATTTCTATCAGATTTTTTTACAAGTTTTGTTACCAAGCCTTTTTAAAATTAATTTATTTGATTAACACAGATAAACGAGGCCTCTATAGGAACTCTTATTCAAGCTGAAAATCCGTTACCGTTCAAATTTCCTCTACCAAATCCAGAAGATCCATCTTCTCTAAGACCAGGCTCCCTATGTCCGCACGTACTTATACCCGAATTAGAAAGATCTGCAGATCTCAGTGCGATTATTGGCGCTGCTTCTCAAGCTGCTACACAGTTTTCGAATAAGGGTCAGAATTTTAAAAGTAACAGTTTTGATAAAAATACGGGAATTTTGAAGAGACCAGATGATGGTCGCTTCATGAGGAACAATCAGTATAATGGAAATCACAATATCGATAATAGAGATCGGATAAATTCATCTATGCCAGTAGCTACACAGTACGTTAAAAAGCAACAAGATACGGAAAGGGAGGGTTTTCACACTAGCAGCAACTCATTGCCTAATAATTTGAGTACGAAATGTCGGATAGAGAATGAAGAGAAGCGCGATGACCACAGATGTACTCCTCAGGTAAGATTTTCTTGTATCTTTTGTTGGTTTTGGTACTATTTCGAATACAATAATGAAAGGACAATAAATAAAAGAGACAGGAATGCAAAGGAAATAAACAATTTTATTTCTCACAATTGGAATATGAATTACAATTCCTGACTCAACAAATAAATAAAACTGCTGGACTGAAATAAAGAAACTGCCGGACTGTTTTAAAGAAACTGCCGGACTGGTTTTACAGAAACTGCCGGACTGGTTTTACAGAAACTGCCGGACTGGTTTTAACAAACTGCCGGACTGGTTTTAAACAAACTGCCGGACTGGTTTTTAAACAAAACTGCCGGACTGGTTTTAACAAACTGCCGGACTGGTTTTAAACAAACTGCCGGACTGGTTTTGAACAAAACAAACTGGACTGGTTTTAAAGCATAAAAAACTGCCGGACTGGTTTTTAACAAATAAAAAACTGCCGGACTGTTTTTTGTAAATACTGGAAATTACAGAACTGAAAAGTAAATAACAGAATCGAAAGACTGAAAGTAAACAGTACTGAAATGTAAATACAGAAAAGAAACAGTACAGGAAAGTAAATTACAGAAATGAAACGGTACTGAAATGAAATGGACAGAAAGTAAAAGACTGAAAAATAAATAACAGAAAGTAAAAGAAGAGGCAACTGCTGAGCAGTTTCCCTTAAACAATATTTCCCGAACCACCTTTAAAGGTTTCTGGTTTCGGGACTTTGTTCCCAAGGTACAACTTCTATCTCAGAGTGGTTCGTATGGAAACCGGCACCGAACCACAGGTCGAGCTGTTGGTGGTGCGGTTCTCTCTCACTAAGTGTATGCTTATGCTGTGAGTTGTGTGTATCATGGTGTGTTCAAATGAGAGGGGGAGGGCTGCCTTTTATAGGCTCTATAGAAACCGCAGCCATAATTGTGGTCATTAATTCCGGGAGTTACACCCACAGAATCCGCTCAATTTAATTCTGAAACCGCAGCATTTAATCTCATTCATTGCTGACGTTTCTCTTGCTGGAAACTCTAGGGACTCCTTTTGTATTTTATACAAAACTCCCTATTCGGGTTTGGACCCAAGACCCAAGACCCGAGACATTCCCCAAATCCCAAATCCCAAATCCCACGCCCAAATCCCACGCCCACGCCCACGCCCACGCCCGTGCCTGAGACACGAGCGAGCGCGCGTGTGTGGTACACACTAATACTCTTAGGTGTATGTGGACATGTTAGTTTAATAACTACATGGGTTGGTATGGTATATATATTGTAAGATTAACTCTTAATCTTCCAATATGGGATTATTCTAAATGGTTTTTTCATTAACCATTTCGTTTTTCCAGATTTTTTTTCCAGATTTGAGCTTCCGAGGTACCAACTTTGAAGCCACTTTGTATTCACACCCATTCTCTGAATAGGTCATGTGATATACCGTTACGAAGCTCGTCACACGGGCTACTCAACCACGTTGAGTACGGTATAAACAACTCAGCGCTGTTACATGAAATAATGACTCGAAGTTGGTCCAGTGACCATTCGGAAACACCCATGTTTTCACATGTTTTTCCAACATCTTTGTGAATCTTGGTGTAAATTCACTGCTTTTATCATTAGGATTTTCTTAATAAAAATACACAAGCCCCAGAGAGTTTTGAAGAAATTATTGACATTAAGCAAATCTGCAGCCTGCAGGCTCCCTAAAGTTTTCCTATGTGGTTTTTATAATTCTAAAAACGTTATCTTTACCAAGCTATCTAAGGGTTTTCATGTAGCAGTAGCACTTCAAATTTACTAACTGTGTTCCTGTCAGAAAGTTGTTTATTAGCAATCTGCAATATGTAAATGATAATTGCCCTTTACAGATTAACGAGGCTGCTAAAGGAAGTCTTCTTCAAGCTGAAAGTACATCACTCGAACCGAAAAGGGAAATTTTCCCAGAGTCCAAGTCTACTATGATTGCTAAACAGTTATCTAATAATGGAGAGAGTTACAATAATAACAATTCTGAATATAGAAATAAGGTAAAATTTACAAGACCGGAAGATGATCGTTTTGTGAGGAACAATCAATATACGGGAAATAACCGTTTCAATACTAGAGATCAGAGATATATCTATCGTCCAGTGGCTACACAATACGTGAAGAAAGAACATAATACGGAAAATAATGGCTTACATAGTCGAGATCAGAGGGATTTTCGTATGCCAAAAAGTACAAATTTTGTTCGAAGCGCTGAGATTAGTGGACCAGATAATGTAGAGATTTGCACTAACCACAGAGCTACTCCTCAAGTAAGCTTTAATTGCTTCTTTCCAGATTTCTTTATAGAGGTTATCCTAAGGTGTATTATAACTTCTAATAAGTATTTCTCTAGTATCGAGAAGCTAAACCTTTATCGCCTCGTTTATTTTTGGAAATAGCTTTAAAGGGAAGAACTTAGAAAAATTAAACGAGCTTAATGTATTGCCTTCACTAGCGGCTTGTTTAGACCAAAATTCCATAACTAGTGTATAATCCAAAAGAATGAGAAAATGTCAAGTGGCTGTTTTTTTACTTGGTTTACTGATTCTGAAGGGTGAATATTTCAGATTTTTGCTGCTGCTGTGAAAGGAATCAGGCCACTACCGCGTACAAATTAATTAAATGTTGAACAGTATCCGGAGGCAAGATCCTTAACATATGTTCAGAATCAGTGCCAGAAGAGAATCGACCGAGAAAGCTTGTAGACAGTTGGTTTGGCAAATTGTACATATTCCTCAATTTCCATGATGCATTTTAGATATTACTAGCTTTTATTGTTTTTACACATCTTGTCTACATTTCATCTTATTGAGATGAATTTTCAGCGATTATACTATATACAGAGGGGTTAACAAGTTGAAATATGTACTTGCTTACCATTTAGTTCATTCTCAAGGGATCATAATCAATTAATCATAGCAAATTACTTTTAGTAATTTCTTTCGAGTAAATACAAATTTATAATGGCAGTGATATGCTAGAATTTATAGGAGGAACATGACATATATATAGTCCCTAAATTTTCTTGTGTGTACTCCTGGAAACCTTTTTCCTAATTGCGGGTTTCCGAAGAATAACACTGATTAATTTGGAATATGGAAATTTGAGACTTTGTATTGTTCTTGAGGATTTTATCTAGCTATGGTGTTATCGTCCCTAAGCAGAAGAACAACAAACTATGTAGATTCGATCGTAGTAGTATTGCAAAACAGTTTACCATGTTTAACAGGCCGCATTTATGGTGAATCTTTGTCTATTAGTCGCTTAAGTTACCATGTTTTACGTGTTTTTGGAGAATTCATGTTTCTTTAGAGCTATATGCATAGCTGAAGGAGGCAAATCATTGTTATCGGAACCCGTTTTGACCCAGTTTCACGCTTCTTGTCTCATGTTTCTTATTATTCATGTTAATCTTTGGTTTTTTTAGTCTTTTTTTAATGTTTCACGTTGTTTGTTAGTTTCCCCTTTTCATTCCCCGTTTCCGAATCTGACATATATATATAAAGTAGACGGAAATAAACCTGATATCTACGTGATTAATAATGAAGTTGAAGTGTGTGGTCCAAACTCCAAACCGATCAATTTGATATCATCTAATATATTCATTCTTGAACATTTCAAAAGAAAAAAAAAGTGTTTAAAAAAAAAATCTAGTTTACTAGTCAAATGACTTCTTTTTTTTTTTTTCGAAAATACTAGTCAAATGACTTGACTTCCCTGCCTTTGTATTAAAATAGACACAAACATAATCTTCTATATATATATATCGAATTATGCATGGTAACTTAACAATGAGACTTTCTCATCTGCAAATACTTCCTACTCATATTAAGTGTTGTTGTAAAACGGAATTCAATCGGAGATTGAACATAATTTTGATATTACATATAACTTGTAACTGTTAACATTTTAACCTATTTATACTAATTTGAAATAGAAACTAAAGCATCTGCCTTGTTCTATGCCCGTACGATTACATAGTGATGTATTGATCACATCCACTCATCTAATCAGTGCCGGTCCTAGGCTTACGGGAACCTCAGCCGAAACTTATTTTTTTAAACCTCTAATTTTTTTTAAATAATTTGAAACTTAATTAATGCAAACATTTTTTTTATCGGAAATGACATCTTGCTTTTTTATGAAATAAAAACTTCAATATTAATTTTAGTTATATAAATAAAACTAATATTTTGTAACAACCAATTGTTGTAGCTCATGTAGTAGAATACACACTTTGCAAATGAGAGGTTAAGCGGTTCAATTCACATTACCACCATTTAGTTTCAAAATTTGTATTTTAATCGTAAAAAAATATATTATACTAACGCCTAATAAACTAACAACGATCATACAGTTCATATCACTACACTTAAAATAAATTAAACAAATTAATCGAGCAATCATTTCGCCCAGCTGACCTAATTAGGGTTTTACTCGATCACCGTCTTCTAAGGTAGAACGGCGAATAAGAGAGAGAAAGAGAGTCTTGTCACAAAATCATAGTTACCAGAAACCGTTTTCCGTTCCACAAACCACGTTCCCGTTTCACGCTTCTTGTTTCTTATATATAATTTAAAGTCATGAATCTTGATTTATTTTTTTATTTTTTTTAAGGTTTCATGTTTTTTCCTTTTCATTTCTGGTTTCCGTTTCCCAACTGACGTAGAGTTAAACAAACCTTGTATATATAATATACGTGATTAATAATGAAGTTGTATGGTACAAATTAAGTCAAAACCAATGGGATACCGTGTGTAATAAATTAACTCTTTTGAACATTTGAAAAAAAAAAAAAGAAAAGTGTTTTGTTAAGCACCTCAATTACTTAATTTAGTCAAGTGATCTCGACTCTCAACCACCTTGTTGAATTTTATTACTTTTTCTAGCTTGCATGTAACACCATTAAGAATACACACACACACACACACACACACACACACACACACAATCTTCATCTTCTATATAATACCGAATTATACATTTCTAAAACCAATACATTTTTCATTCTACATATATTTAATTTCCTCAAGTTAAAATCCTGATATCCGTGACTATATATATTTCTTATATGAATGTAGATTGTTTTAGATATAGGTAGTTGTTGAAAATGTTGGTGATGTATTAATATTTGTAATAAAACCATAATTTTGGTCGGTGGCGTTATGTTTTTCAATAATAATATAATATATTAAATAGAATAAATAATGAACACTTCTTTAATCTTTATTACGCTCGGTGGTATAATTGCTCGGATTACAATTTTCTATTTGCACTTGTGCTCGGTATTACAACTTGCTCTTTTAATCTTAATCTTTCTTCGATCTCGGTGTTCGGTCTTGTATCTTGCTCGGTCTGCTTTCTATTGAGGTGAGTTCTGACAAATTTTTCTCTTTTCTCTCATTCTCTCTATATTTTTTAGATAGATTTTCTGGTCCTTCTTTCAAGGGGGATAGTTGGTTATTTATAGACAATTATGTCTCATAGGATGTTGACAAATGTCGTTATCTTAAGAACCAACTCATGGGCTTTTCCATTGTGTATCTTTACTACTGGCCTAGACCCTTATAGATAATGACATGTTGAAAAAACTCTATTAGACCATGGGTTTTTAGGTTTTAACCTTGGCTATCCTCTAATAATGGGTGGGTCGATTCATACCCGAATAGATATATTCGGATACAATTTTTATGTTCTATCAATTTGAGTTCTACACCTAGCTAACTAATTGGCATTCCTTAAGTCGTTCTTAGGACTTGTTTGCCTCAGCATCATGACGTACAAAAACTAGATAAACTAAACTAGTTTTTAAGCTGGTTAATTGACCAAATACTTTCTAGCTTCAAGAAAATAAAAATTAAAAAAAGTTGAGCTTCAAACAAAAAGGCCTTGATTACTTTTTAGTCCTGACTGTGTATTTTAAGAGAGTAATAAGAGTACAAGACATAAATTTGAAATCTATTAATTAGTAAGTATAAAGCTACACAGCCGTACCTAATTTATGAGCATATAAGTTGTGTAAAGACTCAAAACCACTAATAAATGGTACTATTATTTAAGTGGGCATAAGGAAATAACTTAATTTTAATTTGGTTAACATTTACCAAGTATATACAACATTGATCAAAGTAGTTAGTGCTCCTTACTTCGAATTTATAGGTGAAGCATGAGTATTTTTTTAATTTACATTTAATTAAATAGCCCATGCATTGGTTGTGAGGTGAATATTTTGGCTATGAAAAAAATACATACATACATATATATATATATATATATATATATGTATATATAAAATAGTAATCATGCTCCACGCGTTGCGTATGTGACAAATAAGTGTAGTTATGATACAAATACGTGAATAATAAAAAAAAATAGTATAAGACTTAAAATAATGTTTGGTTGTTAAAGAGTGATATATAGTGTTATTAGTTGGGTGTTTTTCACGATGTCCATATAACATTTCCCATATATATATATATATATATATATATATATATATATATATATATATATATATATATATATACTCCATCTGTCCCTTTTTAAGTGTCCCCCTTGTAAATTGCTATTTTTTAAACATATTAAATTTTGATACATAAATTACCATTATTGAACTTGTAAATATCATAATTAAAATTAATACGGGTAACTTTTTTCCTGAAAATTGTTATTGTAGTTATAAATGTTAAGTATACAAAGGGTAAGACAGTAAATTTGTTGCATTAAAATTACCATATTGAAAATGCGGACACTTATTTTGGAACAACCCAATATGAAATAATGGACACGTAATTAAAAACAGAGGGAGTATTAGTTAACAGAATCACACTACCCGAAAGAATTTTTGTGTGGAAATCTTGCTTTCTTTTTATTAGTATTTTTATTGGCATGAATTTTATTGGTCCTTGGCATGCAGCTTAAAGCTGCTTCCCCGAATGCAGCCAAATAATATGCATTTCGGTTGTATTATTATCCATCTTAGCAAATACGTTTTTTAGGGTATATATATAGTAAAAATTGAAAGGAAAAAAGAAAAGAAAAAAGAGAGTTCAAAGCTGTGTACAGTTACCGTTAAGTCATAATTAGAATCACTAACGTGATCACACGTGATCAAAATTCTCTTAAAAAATTAACATAAATCAAATAAAATATGTTGATTGATAGATCTTTTATATGTGAGTATGTAAATTGTTAATCTTGAAAATGAGTATATAAATTGTTGACCACTAATATGCTGATGTAGTAAACAATAACTTTTCCTATATATAATAATGAAAGTAGACTATTAATTCGTGACCGAGGTATAGTACAAACTTTGGCCATTAAATTCTCTTGAAATTATATATGGCTAAAAATTTAAGAAAAATATGTGTTGTTGGAAACATTTACATATTATATCCTTGTATGAATGAACTACGACCAAAGCATTCAAAGAGTAAGGCGTCGGATGGTATTCCTTCTTCGTCCGACTGCTTTTATTCCGAAACCATATCTGCTAGTAGTCTAATTGAAACAGAAGTAGCACTACACAGTTGCTGTATAGAGTATAGTAAATGAAATTGTAATCCTAACTTATAATCTTATCATTTTGATAAATTATTCCATTAAACTGTTCCATAGATTCATCTTCCTCCATTTTTAAGTTTTCAAACTTAGTAGTTAATTGTTAGAGTTTAAACGCTTTTACTTTAACAGTTCCTTCAAAAGTTACTTTTAAAATGTCCCATGCTTCTTTAGCAGTTTCACAATGAGAAATATACCTGAATACACTGAGAGTAACACCAGCAAATATTAGATTGATGACTGTAGAATTTGTATTAGATTTCTTATCTTGTCCAGCAGTCCATTTTTATTTAGGTACGCAAACAAGATCCCCATCACCATTAGAAACCATTGGAGTCTCCCATCCAGTTAGCACAGATTTCTAGGCTTGCTCACTTTGTTGTTGATGAATGATTTCATCCTGATCTTCCAAAAGACATAATTTTCTCCTCCTTCTAGCAATGGTGGTTTGGACCACGAGTTTCCTTCGCTCATCAAGTCCATCTTTACCAGAACACAGGATCCACACCAAGTAAATTCTGATGTGAAGCTCTGATACCAATTGAAATTCCTATCCGCTGTTCTAGTTGCTGTTATGCAGTTAGGTTCCAAGTGTAGTTGCAATCTAAGTATAATGATGGACAGAACAATAAAGTTAAATGTACTTGAATTAAATCATACGCACATTTAACAACGGAGTTCACCCAATTGGGCTACGTCTCCGGGGCACTCACCCAGATTATGATATTATAAAAGCTTACAATATAGGATTTAAGTCTTAATGAAAAACTCTCAGACTCTCTTTAGGTTTTTTTGTCTATCTCTATATTGCTCATACCTTATAACTATCACTCAAAATATCAATGGCATCCCACCATTGTTGTTAATAACTAGCTTGGAAATAGAAGTTAGTCTTTTCCTAAAATAAGGAACATATAAGATAGTATCTTTTAGAGATAAAATCTTTCTGAATATATATTGAAACATTAACTCCATATTTCATTCAATCGATCATATTGATTTTGATAGGAAATATAGATTGAATTAAGTGATAAAGACTGGCATGAGAATAGAGATCTATATTGCCTATTTAAAAAAAACATATCTTTATAAACTAATCTTCTTATATCTTTTAGCAAACATCTTTCCTTATCACTTTAATATTCTTAATATACACAAATTAAATCTTTAACAACATGAGAATATATCCTGCATACTTTAAAACAAATAAACGTCATTTAAAGAATAGTAATGCAGAATTACAGAACTGGACAGAATTCTGCAGAACAGCAGGTTGGAACTGTGGTTGCAACCTCACTTGTAAACTTAAACCTGTCTCAATTCTTAACAATCAACTAGGATTATTTAGTTCAAACCAATAGACAACAAATAGTTTATGAGCCAGAAATATGGTCGTAACAATCTTCTCTTTTGTCATTGGATTTGACAAATAATCCGAGTTTATAAAGCAGATTCTCCTGCATAACATATTAGCACATAAAGTCCCAATAATATCAGTTTTGATACAACTACTCCCCCTGCTCATTAGAATTGTAAAACAATATATATAATTTGAGTTTAGCATTTAATCTCTCCCTGCAAATTAGAATTGCAGATAACATAATATTAACTCAAATAAGAATTCACTAATAATGTACCAAACATAGCATAACATAAACTCTCTTGGAATATAGTGACCGATCTCAACCCACTTAGAAAAGGAGAAAATCCATATTGCTTGACAACGAAAAGTACAATTTAGACTATATGCATGCGACATTAGTTGATTAACGAACGAGTTTCTAAATGTACCTATCATGTGTGGCTTATAGATATACTGATTAATTACCCTAATATGCGTGGTTTTGTAGAAATAATCATTAATAATTACTTTTAAATTATCAGAATTAAACCGGGAATAAAATAGCTTAAAATGAAGGAAGATGCACCAAATCATAAATAAATAAAACATAAACACAAATTTGTTGGTCGTAGTTAAAATTATTATAGCGATAACTGAAAATCTCAATCAACATTCAAACGACAACTTGTTTCCAAGTAAATCTCATATTCAAATAGTAATTTAAATGATAGTAACTTCATATTCAACACCAACAACAACCGATAAAAAAAAAAGGAGAGATAGATAGACCACACTAACTGACCAACGGACATTCGTTGTCGAGACTCAAAACTAGCCATATTTTTTTTCCATTGCGCATACGAAAATGATTGGATTTTGGTAATAAAAATGTATAGATGCAAGTAGTTAACCCTCCCTGCTACCTACTTGGAATATTCACCAACCATGTGAAGTGTGTGAAGTATTTTAAGATTAATTGACCCTCATCAGGCAACTAGACTATGAAGACTGAAATTTCCGTTCAATTTCTCAATGATTTGATTAAAATATATTGTTGTACTAATCAAACTTTCCTGTGTGTTATTATTTATATAACAGCTTTAATTTAGTATTAACCTGAATCCTCTACATGACCTTACCGTTGCTTACGCGTTATGATTTAAGTTCTATGTTAAGAAGAAGACACTTAGCTGGAAACTGGTCTTAAGTCAAATCTTGGTTTGAAAAGTTTTCTAGTAACACTTCGGTTTTTATCTTATAATCGCATAAATCATACAACATATATACACCGTAGTAATTAAGTAATTCGTTAATGTAAGTTGTATCCGTATGTTTATCTGCTCTTGTAATTACTTGTATCCGTCTGCTTATCTTTCGATAACACATGAAAAATAAAACAATATACTCCATCATTAGTGTACTTCTTGTATTGCAAAATGAACATAAATATTGGTCTTACAAATTTCACACTTGGGTTTATAGAAATCAATAATTATCAGCAAACTTTTTTTAAGTGTACTCTTTCTGGTCTTTACTATCAATTAGTATCAACTATGAAGTGAGATAACTTTGTGATTATATTGGAAAATATAAAAAAGTATGCAAATCAAAACTGACACATGGAGGTAAAGATAAGGGCTATAATTTAAAGCTTATTCGACTGCTATTTGAGCTTTGAGGCTAACAAAATAAAAATGATTTTTACAATTTTGAAATTTCTGTAGTTTATAAGCTAAAAGTAAAAGCTTTAGATATTCCAAATAATAAGAATACGGAGTATATAATTAAGTTTAAAACGAATGCCGTGTTATTCCCCTTTCGATTTCAAGTTCAAAGTCCCTTGAATTATTTATTTTCCCTAGGTCTCTACTCCTAAACATATTATTTTACTACTTGAGTATTATTATTTCTTGCCTTGGTTAGCTGGATCGTAACTACTCAGATATTAAAATGTACGGTGAACCGCCATATTTTTACTATATATATACATACCTCAGTCCGTACTCCTTATTATGCATCCTAATTCCATTACATTAACCCTTAATAATAAACTAGAGAAACAAGTGAACAATGAGGTACTCCCATTTCCAAATATTTTTAATTATATTAATTATGGTTGTTTTTGTTTCTCAGATTTGTGAAGGGAGGTTAATTATTACACGGGATTTGTGTTCAGGACACAAATTTTTCTGTGGCTGCATGTATAAGATTTCTGCGCCTGCGTATGAATCACAGAACCATTCTAACGACGGTACAGTACCATCTCACCTTTAATTGTTTTATGTTGTTATTTTTTATTCGGGGTCCAGAATAAACATGTAATTTGTTGCGTAATTACTTGTATGCGCTAAGCAAAATAAGACTTTCATCCTTTTCTAAGGATAATGTCCCAATTTCATACTTTCCCTTTGCACTTGTTTGTGTTTCAATTGTTTTGTAATTGAAAGGCTGTTATATAATGCTATCGGCATTTCAAAAATATTGTGTAAGTAGAATCAGTAACTTCATTGTTCTGTAGTATATTATATTGTACAAGTAGAATCAGCATCTTGACAAGGTACCGTGTTACAGCACTACGATGTGTAGAATTACCGAACGAGACTTTCATAATCTTTATCACGGTATAATTGTACTATCCACCATCGGTTAAACTGTTTATACGATAAACCACTCTCTCATTTAAATAACATTCTTTGATGGGAACAGAGAAGTGAACTCATAATCCACTAATCTCTAGTTGTGCGTATTTTATGAATATCTAAGAGATTGAGTCATTCGAATAGCAATTGAGAACTTGATGGAACATGTTGGTAACTACAAATCCATATTCGAAGGACACCAAAGTGTAAACTGCTAAAAATGGACCTGAAAAGTACAAATAAGAGTGCGTTAATTAGAACATAAAATAAAAAGGCACGAGACCAACATAGTCATAATTCGCTAATATTTCCAATCTTCCTGCTGTACACTAATACAAGATTGTGATAAACACACAGAATTGCTACTAAAAATGGATATATTATGTGGTCCTCCAAAAGGATGTTCTCAATTTTTTTTTTTCCAGTGAACGAGCTCATATATTAAGAACAAAAGAAATGTATTAATCATGGAACAAAACCTCTATGATGGCTTACAATTCAAAAACACTATAAGGTAATAAAATATATCAAAGGTGAGATTCAATTCTTAGTGATCTGACTGCAATTGTCCATCCTAATTAACCGTCTCGAAAATCTGTGCACTGGTATTCCACCATATATAGATACAATTTTTTTCCAAATTTTGGAGGTTAAATAAGGTTTTATTATATATAAAAAAAGTGACTTTCCAGCTTCCCTGTTCTTTTACGTGAAAATACAAGACTACATAAAATAGTTCCTAGAAAATGGAATTGAATACTCTGCAGCTTTTTATGAATAAAATAGACTTTAATATGTAGTATATATATATTTTGAAAAAGTATTCTAAAGGCGTTGGAGTTGTTAAGCCAAACTCTACTCGAGAATCACTGTTAACAGTTAATTAAACCACACTATAATCAAACAATGGATTGTCCATATAGTTAACTAGTTGGAGGCCTGAGAAAGAAAAAAAAAGTCATTAATTTTAGAGTTCTTTTTCTGTACTAAACCCGCTTAGCCTACATTGCGGACAAGCGGTATTGTAGCTCGAGCTTGGAAGATCGTTGTTGCGTTAAAACAAATGGTCTATCAGACCATTTATTGAATAAAAAGATTTGAGACCAAGTTTTAGTGGATTATTACGAAGAAGCTATATTAAGATTTGGTTCATGTGATACTAAATTTAATACATTCATTTGTACAACTCTACTAGTGTTAGAGCTAAAGCGAAAAGTGAAACGAATAAAAATGGACCATTTCATCTATAATTGGAAAAAGAAATGCAATGATCAAAACCCTAATTCCGCCCTTCAATTACAACTCAAGTTTATTTCTTATTGATTTATTTTCCCAAGGTCAAGTCCTTGAGTTTAATTTTATATTATTGTGCAGTAGTTTTTGCCTTTCTTAGCTGGCTTCTAACTACTCGAAAATTGGTCAACATTAACCGGATCAAATTTTCTCAAGTTATAATTGTTAGGTTTTTGTCAAATTATCGTATTTTTGTTTTTTTTATCAACGTTATATTTTATTTTTAAAGTGTTTGTTCAAAAAAATCTGTAAAATTTGGTATTTTATTTATATTTAATTGTTTATTTGATAATTTTTAAGTTAGTAATATTAATAAATATCAAAAAATAATATAAAAGGTCAAATTTTATAAAAATAAAATAAAATAGAACGTAGATTTAATTAAAAAATCGGAAAAAAAAAACTACGAAAACATATGAAAAACGCAATAACCTGACCAAAACTTGACAATTGTAACTTGAGTAAATTTTAACCCACACTCAACATATATTCAAAATTTTTACCATCTATATATATACGTGAATCCAAATCATACATTCTAACAAACAAATAAGAATGAGGTACTCTCTAATAACTTTCCTTGTTTTAATCATTATTGTTTGTATCTCTCATATTTGTCAAGGGAGGCGTATTTGTTATCTAGAAGGAGGTAGCTGCAACGAGAAATACCGAAGAAACCCTGCGCCCTCTTACGGTATTCCAAAACATTATCCTAAACCCCCTTCAAATGAATAGTGTTGATATATGAATAAAAGTGGATGTATCTGTTATGATTATATTTGATGTGATTCGGTCTTTATGGTTTGTGCCCTCTTTGATTCTCAGTAGACGCCAGTAAAATAAAAGTTGTATTCAAGTTTTTAGTTTTTGTAATGTGTATCCATCTATTTTTATCTAGCTTTGTTGCAATTTCTGTTTGGGTTTCAATTGTACGTATGTGGTGGTTTGATTCGCAATAATTCCAGTTTCAGTTTTTTCTCTTTCCTTTACATTTTTGTTTCAGTCTTTTGTAAAGAATGGTCAGATTATCTAAACATCTATGCTCATACTGGAACTCATGATAATACTGTAAACTGAAAGTGCGGATAAAGAGTTTAGTTCAGAGTTTCAGACTACCATATCAAAAAGGAAATGCAGGTTTTAGTTTTTATAAAAGGCTTAATGGCGGTCATTTTTTGTCTGTGTAGTACTCTTCTTAGCATTGACCAGTGACGGAACTAGAAATTAGAAAAAAGGGAGGAGCCAATATTCTAAATAATTCCTTTTCATACACTATGATTTACCGTAAAATGGGAGAGGAGGAAGAGGAGGGAGATCGAGGAGAGGGTGGGGGGGGGTGTTGTCCTCCATTTTTAGTGACCTAACAACAATTTTCCATCGGAACGGTCTAAAAAGTGTGCACACTGGTACATAAGATATGAGTACATAACTACCACATGTATACATATTATTATATATACATACAAAATTTGCCACAATTTTGGAGGTTAATTTGCATTTTATCATTAAAAAAATAATGGTTTACGAGCTTCCCTATCCGTTACTTGAAAATACATGACTACATAATGGTTCCTAGAAAAGGAGAAACCAAATACTCCGTAACTTCTTATGAATAAAATAGACTATCTTGCATGGAATCAAAATATGTATATGTATTTTAAAAAACTATTCTAAAACCACTGGAGTTATTAAGCCAAACTCTGCTCGAGAATCATTGTTAACAGTTAAGCTACAGTATGATCAAACAACCGATTGTCTTTGATCGCTGTTTATTAAATAGAAAGAATTGAGACCAAGCAGTATAAGTTTTAGTGCATTACGAAGAGGCTATATTAACATTTGGGTCATGATACTAAACTGGTGATTAGGTCAAATTCAGACAAAAAAAACTTCGTTATGAGAGATGTGCCAAGGGTACTGTTGCACTAATTACGTTCTGAAAGCAAACAAATTCACACCTTACACACAATAATAACCGTGTATTATAAATTGTACAATGTAAAATCAGTAATTATGGTTTTCAAATGTCTTCAAGAAGTCCAGAAGTCTTCAAAAAGTCTTAAATCTAATAGTCATTAAATTCACAGTGTACGAGTGTAATACATTCATTTGTACAACTCTACGAAAGTTAGAGCTAGAGTGAAAGTGAAACGGGTAAAAATGGACTTTTATATCTATAGTTGAAATAAGAAATGCCTGATCCATACCGTATATATTTTGCCCTTCAATTACAACTAAAGTTTCTTTCTTGATTTATTTCTCAAAATCAAGTCATTGACTTTTTATATTATCCTGGAGTAATTTTTGCCTTTCCTAGCTGGCTTCTAAGTATTAACTACTCGAAAAATCGGTCAACACTGAACATACATACAAATTTTCCATCATCTATATATACCCTAATCCAAATCATGCATTCTAACAAACAATTAACAATGATGTACTCTCTTTTGCAAATATATTTCCATGTTTTAATCATTATTGTTTCTGTCTCTCCTATTTGTCAAGGAAGGCGTATATGTCTTCTAGAAGGAGGTGGCTGCGATGAGAGATACCGAAAAAACCCTGCACCGACTTATGGTCTTCCCCAGTATCACCCTTATTTTGTCATTTCCCAAGCACCCCCACCCCCTTCAAAGAAATAGTCTTGATATATGAATTTGATGTGAGTTTGGTCTTTATAGTATGTGTGCTGTTTGATTCTCAGTACTTTGATATATGCCGTTAGCCAAATAAAAGCTGTATTCTGAGTTTTTTAGTTTTTCAAATTTATGCCGCTCACAGTATTAATCTTGTTGCAATTTCTGTGTTTCAGTTGTATGTGGGCGGTTTGATTCGCAATAATTGCAGTTTTAATTTTTTTCTCATACTCGGACCCACGATATAACTGTGAAGAGAAAATGCGGAAAAACGTTCGAGTATGACAATTTTAGAGCTACAGTGAATAGTTGAATTAAGCTTTATCTCTAAGTGATACTTATTTGCTGAGAAGTTGAGATTTATGTTGCAAATTCTACTTTTAGAAGTTATTAAAAGTCAAGTGACTTGACTCAACTCGATCCAAACATATAAACATACATTACCAATATGTCTCTAAATATGTATCCAAGTTTTTAGTTCATGAAGGTGTACGTACTCAAAGGTCAACCTCTTTTTCTACTCAAAATTTTTACTAACGTCGCAACAGAAATAAATCGAATAAGTTTTATTTTGATAAAATCATGATTAGTAGACTGTCGTCCTCTAGTTTCGTCATGATTTAATCATCCATTGTTCTTCGCAAAATTGTTTCTGGGCATATGGGGGCAAAGTTTTAATAGCTGAGATGGGACTATTAAGGTTTGATGTTACTTTAATTCCATCTCAAATGTGGAATATCCTTATACCTAGAACGCAAACGAGTAAAATGCTATTTCGGCAGCTCTCCGTACTGTACGTACAACAAGTTTGTCTACAGATCGATCAGGTGACAATATCCAACCTAATGTCTTCAATATTCTCTACACTGATTAACTATATACTTAAGAACACCTATGTGAGGCTAATCAAAAACAAATAAGCAATTTGTGTGCAAATCTGTAAATATATATAATATAATTACTCGTTGTAATCTTCACAGTTGAAAATAATATAATATGCACAAAACTTGTCAACTTTAGATTGTCCATTTATAACACTAATCTCAAGACATCAATCCAGCTTATCTTTCAAGTAATATTGTTGTAACACTTGCACTAAAAAATACTCAACTATAAAGTCAAGTAGTCAACTTCCCGAGTTGCATGGTCTCCTTTACAACTAATTTGCTTCGGATTTCCTCAATCCATACCACGTACTACATGATACACATTTAACAAAATTCAGTCATGTTCCTTAGGAAGGTAAAAACTATGGGAAAATTATTGTTTACTACATACTTTCGGACTTAATTATAAAAAAAATACGAATTTGTGGTTTTTGATAATATCAGTGAGCATCAAAATAAAAAAAAAATAGCATCATTGAGCATTTGTACCTAATTTTAAAAGAGATTTTAACCATGAGTTTTTGATACTCAAGTCTCGAAATATTTACAAAACGATCATTTTCCTACAACTACACTATCAAGTAGTCGACTTGTTTTATTTTCCCAAGGTCAACCTCATTATTTTACTCCTAAGTAACTAATTGCCTTCGCTATCTTATTGTACAATTTTTCCACCATCTATATATATACACCCCAGTCCGGATTACGCATTGTCACAACCGATACATTTCCCCCCTTTCTCAAGAAAGCGAGAATAACAAGCAAGAGATGAAGTACTCTCACTTGCAAATATTAATTGTTATCTTAATTTTTGTATTAGTTTTTCAGATTTGTGAAGGGAGTCGGCGTCTATGTTTGCTTCAAGACAGGAATGTTGGTGGCTGTAATGAGAATTATGCTCGTAGATATCCTGCACCAACTTACGACATGAGAGGCCATCAAGTTGGTACCCCGCCTAAGCTGAACGGTTGAAGTATCCATAGATGAATTTGGTTTGTGACCTATTTTAACCTTCTTTGTTGTGATTTCAGTTTGGGTTACAGAATGTATGTCTTTTATTGCCTAATAATTTGATGTATGCTTTAAGGCTTTCAGCAATATAACCTTGTACAATAATAAGCTTCTGATCATCACCAATTGTCCAATTGTTTTACTTCATATTCATTCCATGGCTTGTTTGTTTTTTGTTATGCCCTAGAGAAAAGATTCTTGTGGACAATGCCATCTATCGGCATTTCAAATTATCTATTATAAGTAGAAATGTTCAATCATCATTGTCTGATTGCTAAATGACAGTGTTGTATTTAATTCTTGATCCAAGGTGTTCCGTCTTTAGATTCTTAAATTACTGTAAGTACCGGAGACTAAGCACTCATTAAGATGACAAATATTGATAATTACAAATCTGCTGTCAAAGCGCAAAAAAAAAAGAGGTTGAATAAATAGAGTTCAAATTTCAAATTGCATCAGAGGCATTGCCATATGAACTTAAGATTCCGAATCTGAAACTGCAGACAAGGCACAAGACCAGAAATGAACCGAGAATGCGACGTTTGGACCCGACAGTCTTTCCATATTTTCAAGTTTTTTCTCCTATTACTTACATCATGCAAACTCGTATAATATACAAATCTTTACATGTGAGGAACATTCTTTTCATACATTTGTTAGGACCAGATTTCTGTTCTAAATACTATTTGTTGTCTATTGGTTTGAACTAAATAATCCTACTTGTTTGTTAATAACTTAGACAGGTGTTTGGTTTCAAGTAATGTTGCAACCTCAGTTACAACCAACTAAGACAGTGTTGATTGGTTTCAAGTAATGTTGCAACCTCAGTTATAACCAACTAAGACAGTGTTGTTGGTTTCAAGTAATGTTGCAACCTCAGTTGCAACAACAGTTCCAACCTGTTATTCTGCAGAATTCTGTCTAGTTCTGTAGTTCTGTAATTCTGCATTACTATTCTTTAATGATTATTATTTGTTTTAAAGTATGCAGGATATATTCTCATATGCTCTTAAATGTTTAGTTCGTTTATATTGAGAATATTAAAGTGGTAAGGAAAGATGTTTCCTAAAATATATAATGAGATTAGTTTATAAAGATATGTTTACTTTAGTAGGTAAATCTATATCTCTATTCTTATGTAAATATTTATCACTTGTTTCAATCTTTGTTCCTTATCAAATTCAGTATGATACATTTAAGATTGAATGAAATATGGAGTTAATGTTTCATTTGTATATTTAAACATGTTATCTCTAAAAGATATTATCTTATATGTTTTCTTATTGTAGGAAAAGACTAACTCCTATTTTCAAGCTAGTTATTAAACATGTATTAACTTATAAAGATTGGAGACAATCCTACGCTGAAGAGTCGTGTGATACATGAAAAATTGAAGTCAATCAAAAGAAGTCAAAGCAAGATCTTGAAGTAAGAAGATTGTTTTTACTTGTATAAATAGTTGATAACTTAGCTTGTAAAAATGTGTGTGTTCTAAATTATAAAGAACTCATTCTTGAGAGAATACACAGTGAGCTTTAAAAGAAAATAATGGTGAGATGTAATTGATTTATAAGTGATAGTTATAAGGTAGGAGCAATACAGAGATAGGCAGAAAAACCTAAATGGAGTCTGAGTGTTTTTCAATAAGACTTGAATCCTATATTGTAATCTTTTATAATATCATAATCTGGGTGAGTGCCCTGGAGACGTAGCCTAGTTGGGTGAACTCCGTTGTTAAATATGCGTGTGAATTATTTCAAGTACATTTAATTTTACAAAGTTCTGTCGATTAATTTACTTAGGTTTCAACTGTGGTTGCAACATCACTTGAAACATAAAACTGCAACTAGAACAGCGGATAGTAATTTCAACATTCAAGTCTTTTATACTACTAAAGCACCAAACAAAATAGATAGATTAGACTCTAATTAAATATTTCAGTTATACCATCAATTTGTAGGTGGTTGAGAGTAGTTGAAAAACAAAAAAAAACAGTCACCAACTCAATCCCACGAAGTATTCCAAAGATAATAGTAATGAAACTTTGCAAGTGTATGATAAAGATGCATCTTTTTTCAAAAAAAAATAAAAATGATAAAGATGCATCGATCATTATCTATTAGTCACCAAACTCATGAGCTTATATATACAAGCATTTAGCTTTTGAAAATTTTAAGTAATAATAGAGTTAAATTTCTATATATAGTTGAAGTACTAAAGGCTAAAGCTATATCTGAAGAAAAAGAAAAAAAAAAAACAAGTGTATGCTCCAAATCAGAATCATGCAAATGAAGGTTTACCTAAGGGGAGAATTAATTAATTAATACAGCAATACAAAAGTAAATTCCAAAGTGATCTCAATCTACACCGGTGTTTGTTCAATGTGAAAACCGAATTATTATTATTATTATTATGTAATTTGGCTTCTTTTGTTATTTTTTCCCAAAGGTCAACTCTATGATTTATTCCATTATTTATGAATATAAATAGCATTTGCTTGCTAGCTGGCTTGTAACTACTCAGAACAAATTAGGGCACAAAAAAAAAAGCAGTATTTGTTTTATTTTATTTTCCCAAGGTCAACTTCATTATTTTACTCCTAAGTAACCAATTGCCTTGGCTAACTTATTGTACATATTTTCCACCATTTATATAAATACAATACACCTCAGTCAAGATTATGCATTGTTACACAAATGATACATTTCCTTTCTATCTCAGAAAACGAGATTAACAAGTAAAAAATGAGGTACTCTCGTTTTCAAATATTAATAGCTGTTTTAATTTTTGTATTAGTTTTTCAGATTTGTGAAGGGAGTCGGCGTCTATGTTTTCTTGAAAACAGAAATGGTGACTGTAATGAGAATTATGCTCGTAGATATCCTGCACCAACTTACGGCACGAGTGGCCATCAAAGTGGTGTCCCCCCTAAGACGAACTATTGAAACATCGATAGATGAATTTGGTTTGTAATTAATCTATTTTAACCTTCTTTGTTGCCTAATAATTTGATGTTTGCTTTAAGGCTTTCAGCAATATAACCTTGTACAATAAGCTTCTGATCATCAACTGTCCATCTTTTTTACTTCATATTTATTCCCTGGTTTGTGTTTTTTTTTTGTTTTACTCCAGAAAAAATATTTTTGTCGACAATGCTATATATCTATCGACATTTCAAATTATCGGTTATAAGTAAAAATATATAATCATCATCGTCTGTTTGCTAAATGATAGTGTTCCGTCTTTAGCTTCTTGAATAATTGTAAGTATACGGGAGTAAGAGCACTCGTTAAGATCACATATAGCTATAGCGGTAATTACAAATCTACAGTTAAAGCACAAAAGTAATTAAGTGCTTGAATAAGGGTTGAGAAAGTTAAATAGAGTTCAAATTGCATTAGAGACATTGCCATATATGAATCTTGGAAAGTAGTTTACATTTCAATTTCCAACTCAAGAAATCTACTGTAATAATATGCACAAAACTTGTCAACTTTATATTGTCCCTATATAACACTAATCTCAAGGTTGTAACACTTGCAGTAAAAAACACTCTAGTATAAAGTCAAGCAGTCGACTTGGTGTGTTGCGTGGTCTCCTTACCACTGATCTGCATGCTTCGGATTTCACGAATTTGTGGTTTTTGTTTATGATTTGATACAAATCAACGTAACATCAGTGACCATCAAAGTTAAAATCTATATTTCTATCAAATTTTTAAGTATGGACACTTTTTTTTTATTAAAATGTAAGTCGCGAAATAATTACAAAATGAGCCTAATAATTTGATTTATGCTTTAAGGCTTTCAGCAATATTATAACCATGTACAAAAATCTTCTAATCATCAATTGTCCCACTTTTCTACTTTATTTCCCTGGTCTGTTTTTTTTTTTTTTTTTGTCTGCTCCACAAAAAATTCTTGTGGACAATGTTATCTATCGGCATGTCAAATTATTCGTTAAAAGTAGAAAGGTACAAAATCATCATCTTCTCTTTGCTAAATGATAGTGATATCATGTATATAATTCTTGACAAGGTGTTCCGTCGTTAGATTCTTGAATTAATTAATGTAAGTACCGGAGACTAAGCACTCATTAATATTAAGATGGCAAATATTGGTAATTACAAATCTACTGTTAAAGCGCAAAAAGATCAGTGCTTGAATAAGGGTAAAGAAAGTTGAATAGAGCTCAATTTGCACCAGTGACATTACACTACAAAAAAAATATTCAAATAGCGACGTATTTTTTGTTACGAGCTTATTAACGACGGTTTTTGTGACGGTTTTGTGACGGTTTAGTCAATTTGCGACAGATTTGTGACAGCTTTTTAAATTAGTGACATGCTTGTGACAGCTTTTGACTCTCGCTAAATCAAACGTTATTTTGTAGTGTTACCATGAGCTTCAGATACACAATTTATGTAACATCCCTTACCTGATTTGAGAGCCACACGACCGAATAACACGTGTGGCGGCACGTGCTAAACAAATACTAATAGAATAATTATAAAACAATACATAAATAACTCATTTATCAACTCTAATTTCTAGCAAAAATCTTCATTAAATAGAATCTCGAAAATTACGTTCATTACAAGAACTTAATCTCTTACAAGCTAAAATAAAAATGTAATCGCAGCGGAATTTAACACATAATCTTAAAGGTCTGTCTGGTCCCCAAACTAACTCGTTATCAACCCTACTTAACTGCTCGTTAACCTGAAAATATTTTAAAAGTGAGAGGGGAGAGAAAATCTCACAATATATAATACATGTCGAAAATAATATTTTTCTTTTCAGTTTCTTACAAAATAACATTTTCTTCAAATAAAATTCTTAATCCATAAGTATTTAGAAATCACTTGAATATAAAAGATAAATAAACTCTTAACTTTTCTTTCATCAAGATTAAAATCCATCGCAATAATAATAATAAAAATCTCTTTCTTTCTTTTTTATGATAAAAGCAAAATGATAACATGTATATCTTAGACTACCAAGACCGATTGACTTGCTCAATGTCTTTACCGTCGATCTTTTTATCAGGTGTATAAACCATATGTGCACTACGTAATTAAGTTCACCACAATATGACGATTGAGTCTATTCCTTAAAACGTTCCGCTTAACGAAACTATGTACAATCGCTAAGTTAACCGTTGAGAACTAAACTCTTTCGTTTATTTGCCAACGTCACCCCACTTTCCTCATCCCCTTATTCGGAAATTCTTTGTTATACCAATTGAAATTCCGACTTCGATGTTCTGGTTGCTGTTACGCTGTTCAGTTAGAACTGTGGTTATAACTGCAGTTCCAACCATGGTTCTAACCGAACTTTAAAGATGGATATAACTCAGAATAAAAACATACTTGAAAGTAAATTCATACGCACATTTTTAAATAGAGTTCACCCAGAAATTTGGGCTACGTCTCTGAGGCACTCACCCAGATTTATGATACTATTTCAAGCTTACAATATAGGACTCGAGACTTATGAAAACTCACAGACTCCCTCTTGATTTTCTGCCTATCACTATATTCCTATTAATAAATAGCTATCACTTATAAACAATAACATCTCGTCATTGTTACTCTCGTATTTTTTTAGCCCACGTGTATTCTCTCTAAGATAAGTTATTTATAAGTTTAGAACACGTGATCTTTTACAAGCAAGTATGAGACTATTTATAATAATAAAAGTCTTTCAAATCTTCGCATTCCTTTTCTTTAATCTTCAAGAATCTCGCTGCCCATTGAAGATTTGATCGTCATCTTTGTAAGATCTTTGGAGATTAATCTTGTTAGGAACACATGCCTATTTTAGCTCCAAATCTTCTTAGGAAATTCAGCTACTTTGCTTGTAACAAGGAGATTTAGTTGGCTCCTTTTTAGGAGATAAATTTCTTCCAATCTTCAAAATATCTTGTCTATAATTCACATAATTCCATCACAAACAAATCCTATCAAATCTGTTAGTACAAGGTAATATATATTTTGAAGTATGAGATAATATATTTATTCAAAAAGATTCACACGAGACAATCTTTTTGATAGATTTATATATGGAACAATATATCTCCTAACATGATTCAAACTTATACTCAGCAAATCAATAATTAATCATTCGTATAAGATAGAATAAGAAAAGATTTTATTTAGCAAACTTTAAGTAATAGAACAAATCTTTTCATAAGATAATATCTTCTTAAAAGTAAATCACTCATATTTTGGAAAGATAATTATCTTTCTTTAACACACAAGTATTTTGATATAATCCAATACGACAACAAATTAAGTAACTTTAACAAATAAATTTAAGTTCTAACAATCTCTCCCATGGTACCAAATACAAATCATAAGCAAATTATAAAAATAATAATTTCAAAACCTTAGACAGATATACTGTATACAACATTTATCTTTATAAGATATAAACTCATTCTCTTTATACATATTCATTGTATATAAATCACTTTTTTTTTCATTCTTTTCTTTCTTTCTTTTATTTCTTTGTTTTCGTAACAATATAAAAACAATGTTTCCATATATAAATAGTACTTGAAAAATAATACCCATGAGCCTGCAAAATATTATCAAAAGATGCAACAGGATATTTATAATAGCAAAACAAAACTCACTCACCTCATTTAAGATACTAGGACCAAGAAAACAATGACAACCATGCTGTCAATTATTACTATGCAACGAACCAATGCTTAAATGTAAAATCCCGTATTTTACTCTATTATATTTAGTTCCTATGTTTAATCAATTATGAGTGTTTTTATATTTTTCGTAACGTGGTTAGATTGTTTAGTATTTATCAATTATTGAGGGACCAAACTCGTAGTAATATAGTTTGGTAATGAAGATAAAGTACGATGAGGTTACATTCATTATATGGTAGACGAATTGGCAGTAATAGATTTGGCCATTTAAATTTATCATTACTATAGGTTACGTTATGTAAGTAAAACAAGTCATTAAGGAGAGTTTATAGGAACTAAATGATAATGGAGTTGCATATAGAATTATTTGGGAGTAGCAATATGTAGTTATCATGTTAGTACAACAATGTTTATAATTGTAGTAAAAGTCCACATTTATTAATAGAGAGTTACATGTTTATAGGATAATATAGTAACGTGAAAATCTGAAAAGGTATAATAAGTATAGGAATTAAAGTTTATGGCTGTTCACTTTTGCATGTAACATATATGAGTATTTAATTTACATTCCTATTTATTTTTATAAATAGACGTGCACATATGTAGTGAAAGAATATACATCAGTATTACTATTTATATGATATTCATAACCTATATACAGTATAACTTAGAATAGAAAAACTAAAAATAGATAAATACGTTCTCACATTGTCATGTTAGTCTATGCTTATTATACTATATAATATTAAAATATATATATATATATGTGTATAATGATAGAATGAAGATATTAAGAAAGGAAGGAAGTGGAATCTGTTGACCTCTGAAGCTTTTGGTTCAGATGAAACACATGTGGCTGAAGATGAAGATGAAGAGTTTCCAAATTTTAATCAATTTAGTCCTACAAGTTTTAATCTTTTGTACTTTAAGCTGGTGATATATAGATGTAACGAAACTACTCTAATCTCTTTTGTAGTTGGGGTTTTTTTTCCCCACTTTTATTTAATTAAAATCAATAAAAATAAAATGTGTGTTTTCTCCACAATTAATTAAAAAAAAAAATGAAGATACTAAGTAAGGAAGGAAGCCATAGGCAGATGTGTGCAAAAACCGAAAGTTTAATTTACAGTATTCATAGTAAAACGTTCGGTTATCCCGTATCCGTATATTGGTGAGTGGTTTTTCTAACTTACTATTATAAAATTCCATTGCATTTTCTAACAAATGTTTGCAGTCTTAAATTATATTTTCAAAATATAAAAATTATACTTGTATATATTGAATTGCATGTTGCAGGTTTTGAAAGAAGGAGTTTTTATGTACGTTGATAAACGTATAAAGTTTTAAAGAGTTTATATTTTTGTGATCATTATGTTTTATATTTGAGATTAAGTTTATATAATAAAAGAGATTTGGAAAGTCCAAATCCAACGATAAAAAGAGATTCAGGAAGTCTGAATCCACCTAAGAGATTGAAAAGTCCAATTGGACTTAATATTCAACTTATATGATCGTATTGATCACACCAAAAATTGTAATTTTATTATTCGTGCTTTGGAAATTTTATTAAATAAAAGTATTGTTTTTGAAAGAAAATGATAAAATCTATTTTCGACCTTATATTATATTGCAAGGTTGCCATTCACTAAGCACTTTTAGCTTACCTCTCATTTTTTAATTGTTTTCGGGTATCTAGAGTTAAAATCGAGTTAGTCGGGACCAGCCAGACCGTATAGGATTTCTTTTATTTCCGCTGCTAATAAACTTCTAAGATTATGATTTCGAATATTGTTTATCTAGTATTACAAGACCTTATTTGAATAAGTTGCTATCGAGATTTTGAATTTCACTTTAACTTGTTGGGATTTTCAGAAATAATAATGAATGTTTGAAGCTACTATTTTAGAGTCTAAATTATTTATTTAATTACTTTTAAGTTATAGGACTTCGTCTAGCACGTGCTGCCGCACGTGTTATTCGGTCGTGTGACGTCATTTTGGACCAGGGATGTTACATTAAATATTTCTCATGATATATACTCGGTGCCAAACAAGGTATAGATCTTCCACCACTTAATCAAAGTATACGACCTCCTAAGAAATATATGTAATATAGATAACTTTGAATGGCTTGAACCCTTCCAATATATGCATGTATAGATATAGTATATAAATTTTGAGAGAATATGAAGTTGAATGATATCTTACTGGTGAAATAAGTGTCAATATGAGCTTTACTTGTGAAATTTTGAGAGAATATGCGTCAAAACATATATAGGACAGATAAACAAACGGCTAATAATATAATTAATTAATTATGTATTCATGAATGGCTTACTACTGCATTACCATATGTTACTCATATGGTATATAAGTTAAGTAAACTTTTCTTACTATCATTAAGACCTTTTAAATCTGTGCGGCCCGAGAAGCGATGACGAAATCGGGTCAAATCGGACATTATTGGTGGTAGTAAGCAGATGGTGGCGGTCTGGTCGGAGAACCGGGTCGTTACAATTAGTATCAGAGCCGCTATCTAGCCGATGGTATGTGAACCACCCCCGGAAAGACGACATGCCCGATGAGTACGTCGTGCCTGAAGGGGGAAAAAGTGTAATAATCCGGATTTTCGTAGGAAAATACCGGTGCAAAGAGAAAGTATTATCCCACATCGCCTAGATATGTGAGTACTTATATGGTATATAAGTTAAGGAAACCTTCCTTACTATCACAAAGGCCTTTTAAACCCGTGCGGTCCGAGAAGCGAGGACGAAATCAGGCAAAAGCGGACAGTATTTGTTGTAGTAAGCAGATGGTGACGGTCGGGTCAAAGGATCGGGTCGTTACAAGTCACAAGACCAGAAATGAACCGAGAATCAGGGGCGGACCCAGGGGGTGGCTGAGGGTGGGGTCGTGGCCACCCCAACGGCGATTGATAAAGCAATAACTTTGAGGGGTTGGCGTTATGCTTTTCAACAATAATTTAATAAGTAAAAGAACACAAATATTGGACACTTCGTTGATCTTTATTATTGCTCGATATTATTCTTGTTCGGATTACAGTTTCCTATTACACTGTGCTCGGTAAAACAACTTTAATCTTGTTCTTTATCTTGATCTTGATCTTTAACTTGATCTTCGATGCTCGGCCTTTAATCTTGCTCGGATTGCTTTCTAGTAAGATAAGCTCTGACAGATTTCTCTCTTTTCTCTTCTTCTCTCTATATTTTTCAGACAGATTTTCGGTCCCTTTCCCAGTGAAGGTACTGGGCTATTTATATGCATTTATGCTCATAGTATGTTGACAAGTGTCTCCATCTCATGCGTCACCTCATGGGCTTTTCCTATGTGGTCTATCACTAATTGGGATGTGATATTTATTGTATAATTACCTGTCCCTAAGTGTGGTACAGCATTGGGTCTTGTTACTTAAGCATTGGATACCCTCTAACAATGTTTGGGTCAACTCATACCCGAATAGATATATTCGGGTCTAATTTTTATGTTCTATCAGCGATTTTTATTTCCTTTATATGTGTAATTTAAACAAAAGAGCAGTTGGTATAGTGGTAAAATTGGGTTTAAGGTAGTAGAATATTAAGATTTCAAATCATGTTAGATGTTTTTTTCTAAAATTTTCTGTTTTTTAACTTGAAATTACCAAATTTTGTAAATGGTCATTGTATTCTCAGAAACAATATTAGTAAAAAAATATATTTTATTGTCCAATACCCTTTGTGTTAACTTCATATTTATTTCATATTATGTTAAATATAGAAAAAATTCTTTATTTTTGTATTAGACCTTATTTATTTTATCTTTTATTCGACATATTTTTTACACCACGCCTCCTAAAAAAAAACTATGCTGGTTCGGCCCTGCCGAGAATGCGACGTTTAGACCCGGCAATCTTTCCATATTTTCAAGTTTTTTCTCCTATTACTTGCATCATGCAAACTCGTGTATAATATACAAATCTTTACATGTGAGGAACATTCTTTTCATGCATTCAAGTCTTTTATACTACTAAAGCACCAAACAAAATAGATAGATTAGACTCTAATTAAATATTTCAGTTATACCATCAATCTGTAGGTGGCTGAGAGTAGTTGAAAAACAAAACAAAAGACCAGTCACCAACTCATCCCACGAAGTATTCCAAAGATAATAGTAATGAAACTTGGCTTCTTTTGTTCTTTTTTCCTTCCCAAAGGCCAACTCTATGATTTATTCCGTTATTTATGAATATAAATAGCCCTTGCTAGCTGGCTTGTAACTAGTCGGAACAAATTAGGGCAAAAAAAAAAACAGTATTTGTTTTTTTATATTTTCCCCAAGGTCAACTTCATTATTTTACTCCTAAGTAACTAATTGCCTTGGCTAACTTATTGTACATATTTTCCACCATCTCTATATATACAATACACCTCAGTCAAGATTATGCATTGTTACACAAATGATACATTTCCTTTCTATCTCAGAAAACGAGATTAACAAGTAAATAATGAGGTACTCTCGTTTTCAAATATTAATAGCTGTTTTAATTTTTGTGTTGGTTTTTCAGATTTGTGAAGGGAGTCGGCGTCTATGTTTGCTTCAAAACAAAAATGGTGGCTGTAATGAGAATTATGCTCGTAGATATCCTCCACCAACTTACGGCACGAAAAGCCATCAAAATCATGTCCCGCCTAAGCCAAACTAGTGAAACATCGATAGATGAATTTGATTTGTAATTAATCTATTTTAACCTTCTTTGTTGTGATGTCTTTTGTTGCCTAATAATTTGATGTTTGCTTTAAGGCTTTCAGCAATATAACCTTGTACAATAAGCTTCTGATCATCAACTGTCCAGCTTTTTTACTTCATATTTATTCCCTGGTTTGTGTTTTTTTTTTGTTTTACTCCAGAAAAAATATTTTTGTCGACAATGCTATATATCTATCGACATTTCAAATTATCGATTATAAGTAAAAATATATAATCATCATCGTCTGTTTGCTAAATGATAGTGTTCCGTCTTTAGCTTCTTGAATAATTGTAAGTATACGGGAGTAAGAGCACTCGTTAAGATCACATATAGCTATAGCGGTAATTACAAATCTACAGTTAAAGCACAAAAGTAATTAAGTGCTTGAATAAGGGTTGAGAAAGTTAAATAGAGTTCAAATTGCATTAGAGACATTGCCATATATATGAGCTTCAGATTCCGAATTTGAAACCGACACACAAGGTACAACACAAGAAATTAACCGAGAATGCCACGGTTTGACACGACAGTTTTTCCGTGGTTTCAAGTTTTTATTCTATTAAAGCACGTAACAAAATAGATAGACTCTAAGTAATTATTCAATTCTACCATCAATTATTTTGTAGTTGAAAAATAATAAGTTCAGTAACCTGTAAGAATAATCCCAACCAAGAGTTACAATACATAAATTCTTGGTTATTAGTGTGGTCTTTTGACATTCATAGGTTAAAATGTTTATGACTTAGTGGTAATTAATGGTGAGTTACAACCTTTCATTTTTTAACATTATGCATGATCAAGATTGATCCCACCATGATGGATGGTTGAGATCGGAAAGTCTTTTCATGAGGTTGAGTCATCTCCCCACCTATATAAAGGACTCAAATCCATCACTTTGAGACACACCAAAAATTATAATAAATCCATAGGTAAGGGGGAGAAACTCAACAATCAAGTCCGTGTTCAAGTTCCGAGCTCACAAGCATTCTCATGGCTCAAGGTATGCCTTTCGACATACTTTTTGTAGCGTTAAATGTATGATCATCATGTAAAAATAAGATCCTAGCTTATTATGTTTGTAACATAATTATATAAGTTATAATATAGACTTACATTTGGTATCAGAGCATAGGCTAATTTCGCATGATGTTCTACATAGTTATTATATGTATAGAGATGGTTCATAGAATTTGTAACTACTAGAACGTAAAGCATTCAAGTGAGGTGTACTAAATGTGTACCAAATGGTTCATATATGTTATTTGTTTTTTTGTCATTTAACGGTTGAAGTAATTTTAGAACTTATTTCTTAATGGTTATTAATGTAAATTAATTTATCAATACATGCATATAATTTAGCAATAGACCTTAAATGTTAAAGGTTATTTTGTGAATAGAGGTTATTTTTGAATATTTGTTTGACTATTATTTCAATTGTACGACGTTACCTTGCTGAATATGGAAAACATATTTAGTACACAATGTTTTTTGTATGCTTCTCTAGTTGCTTAAACAACATTAAGATAGAAGGTTACGAATATTTAATACAAGTTTTATTCGTCGAAACGGGTTTATATAAAAAAAATTGTTAATACTACAATTATGTAAATGTAGTTAAAAGTTTACGAACAAGTTTAGACACACATTAAGGTTGAAAAATTATAAATCTTTCCCGAATAGGCTCACCTAGTATGATGTGATGGCAAGGAAAGACTTCAGCTGATACTTTGTATCTTAGTAAGGGCGGTTTTTAAGCAGCCTTAGCTGCACCAACCCTCACCCTCTCTTACCTGGTCAGATCATATTAGAGCTACCGAAAGGGTTAGAGTATGAAATAGTTTTCCCGTTTGTGTTTCTACACTTATGTTCGTTTGTTAATATTTAAAAGTTAGATCAAACACAACACATACTTTGATCCGTATTGAATAAATATTAACGAAATGTTATCAAACATTCATATAAGTAGATTTTGGTTGCCTACAGGTACAAAATTTTAAATAGTGAATGCTCAATTGTTGGTAATTATGTAAAATATTTATTTAAGTTTTGTTACTAGGTTTCCCACAGGTCCGGTAACATTATTAAATAAATATAATTGGGGTAATAATTAGTTGAACCTTAAAAGTAGGAATAAGATAGAGGTCACCCACATGTGCCATATTTTATTTCTTGGAAAACTGTTAAAACCCATTATGTTTTAATACCAACATTTATATAATTTTCCTTGCATTTATGTTGTGTGTCATAATTTTAATTTTGAGCATGTTATAAAATAAATTGCAGTTTCAAACACAGTCCCACTAGCCCTTCACTCTCAAGCATCAAATATTCCCCTGTTTGATGGCACCAACTTTTCCGAATGGAATGAGCAAGTTCAGTTCAGTTTGGGTGTTCTAGACCTTGACATGTCTCTTCTCGTTGATGAGCCCGCTGCTATAACGGCTACTAGTAGTGTTGCCGAGAAAGAAGTTCATAAGACATGGTCTAGATCCAACAGACTGAGTATGATGTTCTTGCGCATGACTGTTGCCACAAATATTAAGACTTTCTTACCTGAGGCAAACACTGCCAAAGAGTATCTTAACAATGTTAAGGAACGCTTTAAGGCTGCTGATAAGTCACTTGCTTCAAAGCTTTTGGCTGAAATTACGATAATGCGTTTTGATGGTTCTCGAACGATGAGTAACCATGTCATTGAAATGACAAATCTGGCTGCGAAATTAAGAAACTTGGGGATGAATTTGAATGATTCTCTTATCGTCCAACTTGTCCTCAATTCGCTTCCTGCGCAATATGGACCATTTCAGATCAATTACAACATTATTAAGGAAAAGTGGAATGTAAATGAACTGCAAAGTATGTTGGTCGAAGAAGAGCGTAGGTTGAAGCAGCAAAATATTAATGTGGCTCATTTTTGTCACTAAAAGAGCTGGTAAAAACAAATTTGGAAAAGCCAACAAGCAAGGCCAATCCAGATTTGATGGATCATCTCAATCCAAAAAGAAGGACAAAAGAAATGAAAGGTGCAGATGGTGCAAAAAGATTGGGCACTTTCAGAATGACTGCCTGAAATGTAAGGCTTGGTTTGAAAACAAAGGTAAACATTTTGCCTTAGTATGTTTCGAATCAAACTTAACTGATGTTCCTTCTAATACATGGTGGATTGATTCTGGATCCAGTACTCATGTTTCTAATACGATGCAGGGATTCCATACAACCTTGAACACAAACCCAAATGAAGCCTTTTTATACATGGGAAACAGGGCAAAGGCCCCCGTTGAAGCCATTGGAACCTTTCGTTTAATTTTAGATTCTGGTTTCAGTTTAGATTTAGCTGAAACACTTTATTTTCCTTCAATTTCTCGCAATTTAATTTCAATATCGAAACTCTCTGTTGATGGTTTTTCCTTTCATTTTAATAAAAATGACTTCACTTTATTTAATAATGCTTCTGCTATTGGCTTTGGTTTTCTCTCAAATGGATTATACAAACTAAATCTTGAACCTTCTTTTTCTGAATCCCTTGTTACCTTGCATCATAATGTTGGAACTAAACGTAGCTCATCTAATGAGCAATCGTCTTACTTGTGGCATAAAAGATTAGGGCACATATCCAAAAATAGATTGGAAAGATTAGTGAAAGATCAAACTCTTCCAAATCTGGATTGGCCCGATTATGGTGTGTATGTGGAATGTATTAAGGGTAAACAAACCAAACACACCAAGAAAGGAGCCACAAGAAGTACGCAGCTTCTTGAAATTATACATACAGACATATGTGGACCTTTCGATATTCCATCTATTGGTGGAGAAAAATATTTTATTACTTTTATCGATGATTTTTCACGTTATTGATATCTTTATTTATTGCATGACAAATCTCAGTCTATAAATGCTGTTGAAGTATTTATTACTGAGGTAGAAAGGCAATTAGATAGAAAGGTGAAAATAATAAGATCCGATAGAGGTGGTGAATTTTATGGTCGATATGACGAGACGGGGCAACACCCCGGTCCTTTTGCTAAACTCCTTGAACGATTAGGTATATGTGCACAATACACAATGCCAGGATCACCTTGGCAAAATGGTGTAGCTGAAAGGCGCAACCGTACCTTATTAGAGATGGTTAGGAGTATGATTAGTAATACTAATTTTCCTATATACTTATGGATGCATGCACTTAAAACCGCTGTGTATGTTTTAAACAGGGTTCCTAGCAAAGCAGTTCCAAAAACACCTTTTGAACTGTGGAAAGGCTGGAAACCTTCCCTAAAACATTTACGTGTTTGAGGATGCCCAGCAGAAGCAAGGTTTTATAATCCACAAGAAAAGAAATTGGATCCAAGAACAATAACTTGTTATTTTATTGGGTATCCAGAAAAGTCTAAAAGTTATAGGTTTTATTGTCCTAACCAAACTACAAGAATAATGGAAACCGGAAACGCCAAATTTCTTGAAAATGGCAAAGTCAGTGGGAGTAATACTCAAATTAGCGATGCAATCATTCAAGAGAGTAGGGTACCAATTTTGTTACCTGAATCTCATCAAGAACTTGGTGTTCCTAACCGTGTTGATCCAATCAACATTGAACAACAAGTAAATGATCAGCAACTCGTTATCCCACAAAATGTGACAATTTCCAATGATACTATTGAGAATACACCTCAAAGGGGAGAATTAAGAAGATCTCAAAGAAGTAAGAGATCTGCTATCTCCGAAGACTATGAGATGTATTTACAAGAAACAGACATTGGAGATATAGATGACCCGGTTACATTTACTCGAGCTGTTAGTTGTACTGAATGTGCAAAATGGATGGATGCTATGAAAGATTAAATAGAATCCATGCGCTGCAATAAAGTCTGGGAGTTGGTCGAATTGTCAAAAGAGAAAAAACGAGTAGGTTGTAAATGGGTTTTTAATACCAAACACGACTCACAAGGCAATATCGAACGACATAAAGCTAGACTTGTTGCGAAAGGATTTAGTCAATGAGAAGGTGTTGATTACAATGAGACATTTGCTCCAGTTTCAAAGAAAGACTCATTGAGAATCATTTTAGCCTTGGTAGCTCATTTTGATTTAGAGTTACATCAAATGGATGTTAAAACAGCTTTTCTAAATGGGAGTTTAGAAGAAGAAGTTTATATGGCACAGCCAGAAGGCTTCGTAAAAGAAGGAAAGGAAAACATGGTCTGTTTATTAAAGAAATCAATCTATGGACTAAAACAAGCTTCTCGCCAGTGGTATCTTAAGTTTCACGATACCATCACGTCTTTTGGATTTAAAGAAAACACTGTTGATCGGTGTATATATCTTAAGACGAGTGGGACCAAGTTTATGTTTTTAGTCCTATACGTCGATGATTTACTTATAGCCAGCAGTGACCTTAGTTTATTACGTGAAACTAAGAATTTTCTTTCTAAGAATTTTGAGATGAAAGATATGGGAGAGGCATCTTTCGTGATAGGAATTGAAATATTTCGTGACAGATCACGTGGATTGTTAGGATTGTCTCAAAAATCCTACATTACTCAAGTTCTAGAAAGATATAATATGCGGAATTGTAGTTCTACTGTTGTTCCTATACAAAAAGGAGACAAGTTCAGCTTAAGTCAATGTCCCCAAAATGAACTCGAACGTAACAGTATGAAAAATATTCCTTATGCCTCTGTGGTTGGGAGCTTAATGTATGTTATGGTCTGTACAAGACCAGATATTAGTTTTGCTGTTGGGATGCTAGGAAGATACCAAAGCAATCCGGGACTGGATCATTGGAAAGCTGCAAAGAAAGTATTGAGGTACTTGCAAGGAACCAAAGATCACATGCTCACTTATAAAAAAACCGATCACCTTGAAGTGGTTGGCTTTACAGATTCAGATTATGGTGGTTTTTATGATACTAGGGTAAGCACTTTTGGCTATATTGACCGTCTAGCCAGAGGAGCCATTTCATGGAAAAGTTCTAAGGAAAGTACCCTAACAACATCCACCATGGAGGCTGAGTTTATAGCCTGTTATGAAGCTTCAAATCATGGTTTATGGCTGCGTAACTTTATTTTAGCCTTGGCAGTGGTTGACTTCATCTCCAAGCCACTGAAAATTTATTGTGATAACGCCGCTGCGGTATTCTTTTCAAAGAATGACAGATATTCAAAAGTTGCAAAGCACATTGATATGAAGTATCTGTCGGTTAATGAGGATGTTCAGAAGAAAAAAGTATCAATTGAACACATCGGTACAAGTGTTAATATAGCAGATCCACTAACAAAAGGCCTACCACCAAAGACATTCATTAAGCATGTTGAAGATATGGGTCTTGGTAGTAGCATTTAAAGTTTAATGGGTGGTTTTGCTTAGTGCTTATATGTTTGATACATTTTGATATCATTACTGAATTTCTGAATAAATATAATTTCTGTTAAACTTATGTTTTACATGCATGTATTATTTATGTGACAGAAATAGTCTTTCCTCAAAGACATTATGGGACTATTACAAGATAACTCACATTAAAGGTTTTTCAAGATAAGTTGTTAGTATATTAGTACATGGAAGGAACCATACTCTTGATGTAGTATGAAACCGCCATGACTCTTACTGACGATTTGTTTAGGAAAACATGTCATATTATAATTGCGCTCTTATGATTGCTTATGAAATGTTCAATAGACCAAGTGGGAGAATGTAAGAATAATCCCAACCAAGAGTTACAATACATAAATTATTGGTCATTAGTGTGGTCTTTTGACATTCATAGGTTAAAATGTTTATGACTTAGTGGTAATGAATGGTGAGTTACAACCTTTCATTTCTTGACATTATGGATGGTCAAAATTGATCCTACCATGATGGATGGTTGAGATCGGAAAGTCTTTTTATGAGGTTGAGTCCTCTCCCCACCTATATAAAGGACTCAAATCCATCACTTTGAGACACACCAAAAATTATAATAAATCCATAGGTAAGGGGGAGAAACTTAACAATCAAGTTCTTGTTCAAGTCCCGAGCTCACAAGCATTCCCATGGCTCAAGGTATGCCTTTCGACATACTTTTTGTAACGTTAAATGTATGATCATCATGTAGAAATAAGATACTAACTTATTATGTTTGTAACATAATTATATAAGTTATAATATAGACTTACATAACCAACTTGTCCCACGAAGTCTTGCAAAAATAATCTTTTAAAGTACTTTGCAGGTGTATGTCTAACATCATTATCTATTAGTCACTGAATTCATTGGCTTATACATGCATTTGGATTTTGAAATTTTGAAGTAATACAGTTTTTTTTTGTTGATAAGCTAGTAATAAAGTATTAGAATTAAAGTCTATATATAGTTGAATATATACTAAAGCTATGTCTATATATGGAAAAAAAAACTAGTGTGTGATCCAAATCCAAATCAGCAAATGGAAGTTTTCCAAAAAGACAATGAAGTAATTATTGATTAATATTACAAAAAGAATATCCAGTGTCAAATCTAAATAGGGATATGTTCATTGTTCAATGTGAAAACCGTATTGTGTGACTTTTGTGTCCACTTTTAGTTCGTTTTTCACAAGTCAACTATAGTTTAATTAATTTTTTGAATATTATTTGCATTTGCTAGCTTGTTTGTAACCACTCAAAAAATTACACAATTTAGTCAACATATCTACACAATTTCCACCATTTATTTATACACGAGTCCACATCAAACTTTTCTAAAACCATTATATTTTCCCCCAATATTAAACAAATAACTTAAGTATGAGCTACTCTTGTTTGTTGTTATTTTTAATAGCATTAGTTTCGTACTACTACATGAGCGGAGTCTATGAAAAGTTCTGATACCATATACTATGTAAAAGTTCATTCAATCCTGTCGAAAAGGTTTGTGAATATGATAAACAATATCTCATTTATAAACCACATGTTTGATCCATATATCATCGATGAAATAAATTTAACTCTCACAACTCTTAAGAAATGGAGTGAAAAGTGGAACGACGTGAATCTTGAAAAAATGATATTTCTTCTCATGATATAAATCACTTAATTATGGGTGTGTTTAGTATCAGATTTTTTGTGGTGATTTTTGGATTTTTTAATTCTTAAAATCCAGATTTTTAGTTAAAATAATCCAAAAAATCTAAAAATCCAAAAATCCAGAATGCATCTTTTTACTAAATAAGAAGTAACATACATCTCATAATGAGCATAAAATTAGGAATTAACATAACTAATGACTATAAATATGGAACATTATTGATAAATATATATATTAAAGTCGTGATTATGAGATATTGCGAGATATTGCTCTGATATAGATCCCTTAATTAAGGCTGCTGTGTGGAATATTATAAATTGACAAACGGATAAAAATTGAACGTTAATTAATTATATCAATAGGTGAAAAAAGAAATGCATGATCAAAACTAAAGTTTTTTTCTTGATTTATTTTTCTAATTAAGGTCAACTCTCAACATATATACATATTTTTAACTTTCTATATAAATACCTTAATCTAAACCATGCATTCTAACAAACAACTAACAATGAGGTACTCTTTAATATCATTACTTGTTTTAATCATAACTGTTTGTGTCTCTCATATTTGTCAAGGAAGGCGTCTTTGTTATCTAGAAGGAAGTGGCTGCGACGAGATCAGATACCGAAGAAACCCTGCACCAACTTACGGTCTTCCACAGCATCACCCTTACTTTTACATTTCCCCAGCAGCGCCCCCACCCCCTTCGAAAAAATAGTCTCGATATATGTATAGAAGAGTTGGATCTTTTATGACTATATTTGATGTGGGTTGTTTTCTCTGTATCGTATATGCGCCGTTTAATTCTCAGTAAAATGATGTATGCTGTTAGCAAAACAAAAGTTGTATTCTCAGTTTTTTTACTTTTTCTTATGTGTATCCATCCATTTTAACCATCTTTGTTGTAATTTCTGTTTTCGTTTCAGTTGTATGTGGGCGGTTTGATTAATTCGCAATAATTCCAGTTTGTGTTTTTTTTTCTCGTTGCTTTCCATTTTTGTTTTAGTCTTGTATCGAATGGTCATATATATATTATCTAAACATCTATGCTCATACTGCGACTGATCATGATAATTAATTCTTTGAAACATCTATGACGTTTCATTAGAGACATTACCATATGAGCTTCAGATTCAGATTCCGAATTTGAAACTGAAGCACAAGGCACACCACCAGAAATTAACCGAGAATGCGACCGTTGGACCCGACAGTCTTTCCATATTTTCAATTTATTTCTCTTATCAGTTGCATAATGCAAACTCGTATAGTCGTATAATTTTCAAAGCTTTGCATGTGAGGAAGAGGAACTATATATCTTTAAATATTTTGAAGTTTTTTTTATGCTACTAAATCACCGAACAAAATATGAGCAGTTGAAAAACAAGAATTTCAGTCACCAACTCGTCCAACAAAATCTTCAAAAAATAAATGAGCATATATATTGAATCGATAAAAAACTTTTTTAAAATATTAATTTATTAAATCTATTAACTAATACTTCTCTAAATTAATAAATATCCATGGTATTTATAATATTAATTTATAGAGGTTTTACTGTATATGGAAGTGTATGATCGAAATCAGAATCAGCAAATGAAAGTTTTCCTAAGGCCTTGTTTGTTTACAAATTTCGTAGTATAAGGACTAACAATACTAATGGGATTAACCTTCCATTACAAAAAAAATACTCTCGGATTACAAAGATGTTGAACGGGACTATATTAATACTCATCCTTCATGAATTGTAAAAGAGCCAAGTGGAGTCCCGCATTCATTTTTAGTACCACATCAAATAACAAAACATCTTTTGTGGGGCAATCTTATTGACTAGTCCTATCTCGAGATGCAAACAAATAAGGCCTAGGGGACAATGAAATAGTAATTAATAGTATTACAAAATATAATTCCAAAGTGATCTCAATCTACTTTCTTGTATAATGTTCAATGTGAAAATCGTATTATGTAGTTTGGCTTCTTTTGTCTTTTTTCTCAAACGTCAACAATTATGATTTATTCAACTTAAGAATATTACTTTGTTTTGCTAGCTGGCTTGTAACTACTCAGAAAAAATGTACCCAAAAAAAAGAAAAACTACTCAGAAAATCACACCATTGACCATTTAGTCAACATATGTACACATTTTCCACCATCTATTTATAAATGAGTCCAGATTACGATATATTCTAAAACCATTACACTTTCCCCTACCAATATCAAACAAATATATAGCTAAAGAATGAGGTGCTCTCGTTTGCAGTTATTTCTAGTAGTATTAGTTTTAATTTTTTTAGTTTTTCAGATTTGTGAAGGGAGACGTATATGCTTGCTAGAATCGCGTGATTCTGGTGGATGCTTAAGGGCGAGCAAGAATCCTCCACCAGCTTATGGCGGAACACCGAGTCAAGGTGACCCTCCGCCTCCGACAAAGTGACTTCCATTTGAGTTTCAATACATATATGTCTAGTTTGTTGCTTGTTTACTTGATGTATGATAAACAAATCAACTTGTGTACTGAATCTTCTTCTAATAGTGACTGTTCAAAATTTCCTCTTTTCGATGCTCTAGTTTGTGAAACTACTGTTTATGTAAGTAAATCGTCATCTAACTGGTGCTAAGATAATTTTTAGATTGTAGAAAGTATCCTTATGTATAAATTTGCCTTCGAAGTTATAGCTAGTAACTACCTTAAAGTGCAGTTTTTAAAACCAAACAGCATAGTGAACTTAGTTTTCTCTAATTGCAAATCGCATGTATAAATCATCAGAGATTAAGATACTCGCCATCAAGAGCCTGGAGGAAATCTTTGGATTCTAGAATTTATCCCCTTATGTTCAATATGCTAGTACGTAGCTACCTTAAAAGTGCAGTTTTTAAAACCTACTAACAACATATGGTGTAACTTGTTGTCTTCTAATAGAAAATCGCATTAACAAATCATCAGAAACTAAGATGCTCGCCATCGTGAGCCTGGTGGAAAATGTTTGTAAAAGAGGATTGAGATAAAATAAAGCATATTTCAAAATTCATTAGAAACACTACCGTATGAGCTCAATCATTTGACACTAGAAAAAACACAGGCACAATTAATTACGGCGTAACCCAAGTCTGGTATTTAGGAAAATTAAAACAAAACAAAACTGCCTGAAATTCAAAAGTAGAAAAGCCACTCAGTGATCTCACCACAATCTTCAAACTAAACAGTCTCAGAAGTTGGCCCTGAATCTGACCCAAAGTACTCGGTACTACATGAACTCGTTAAGATAACAAATATTGGTAATTACAAATCTACGGTGGAAGCACAAAAGAAGTGCTTGAATAAGGGTAGCCAAGTTACATAGAGCTCAAACTGCATAATTAATTGCATTAGCGACATTACCATATAAGCTTCAGATTCCGAATCTGAACAGTCACACAAGGCACAAGACCAGAAATTAACCGAGAATGCGATGGTTGGACACGACAGTCTTTCCATGTCTTCAAGGTTTATATTCCTATTTGTAGTTGCATTATGCAAACTCGTATCATATTTGAAATTCCTATCCGCTGTTCTAGATGCAGTTTTGCAGTAAGGTTCCAAGTGAGGTTGGAACTGCAGTTGGAACCAAGTGTATTAATGGACAGAACTGTTTTAAAATTAAATGTACTTGAAAATAATTCACACGCACATTTAACAACGGAGTTCACCTAACTAGGCTACGTCTCCGGGGCACTTACCCAGATTATGATATTATAAAAAGCTTACAATATATGACTCAAGTCTTAATGAAAAACTTAGACTCCCTCTAGGTTTTTCTGCCTATCACTATATTGCTCCTACTCTATAACTATCACTTATAAATCAATGGCATCCCACCATTGTTTTCTTTTTAAAGCTCACGTGTATTCTCTCTAGAAAATAAGTTCTTTATAATTTAGAACACACACATTTACAAGCTTAGTTATCAACTATATATAAGCAAAAACAATCTTCTATCTTTGAAGGTCTTTTGTGATTGCTTTTGACTTTAATGATTGGCTTTAGTCTTTCCATGTAATACGTGATTCTTCAGCGTGAATAGACTTCAATCATGATTGGTTGATACCTGTTAAATAACAAGCTTGATTGTAGGAGTTAGTATTTTCCTATAACAAGGAAACATATAAAAAGATCATATCTTGGTAAGATGATATCTTTTAAATATTCATGTAAGACATTAACTCCTAATTTTATTCAATCTTAAACATATCATACTGATTTGATAGGGAACAAAGATTGAAACAAGTGATAAGGATAATCATAAGAGAAGAGATCATATTCAAAAGGAAACAACCTTATAAACTAATCTCTTTATATCTTTAATAAGACATCTTTCCTTAACACTTTGATATTCTCAATAAACACATATAAAACGTTTAAGACCTTATGAGAATATATCCTGCATACTTTAAAACAAGTAATTATATTAAATAATGGTTATGCAGATAAATGGAACTAAACAGAATTATGCTGAACAACAGGTTTGAACTGAGGTTGTAACAGAGGTTGCAACTGGTACTTGAAACCTGTCAGCATAGGTTGCAACTTAGGTTGCAACTGGTACTTGGAACCTGTCAGCAGAGGTTGCAACTGAGGTTGCAACTGGTACTTGGAACCTGTCAATCCTGTCTTAGTTCTTAATAACAGTTAGGATTTATTTAGTAAAAACCAATAGACAATTAACAATATTTAGACCAGAAATCTGGTCCTAACAATATTCGAAGCTTTACATGTGTAGAAAATTCTTTCCATATTTTCAAGTTTTTTATCCTATTAAGGCTAGTAACAAAATAGATAGACTCTAATTAAATTATTATTAAGTTCTACCATCAAGTTGTCGGTTGCGGAGAGTAGTTGAAAACATAAAGTTCAGTCACCAAATTGTCCCCTCCAAAAATAATAAAAAAACTTTGCAAGCGTATGTATAAGATGCATCATTGTCTATTAGTCACTAAATTCATTGGCTTCTACATGCATTTGGACTTTGAAAAATATAAGTAATGTTAAGAGTTAAAAGTCTATAATTGAATTGTTGAAGTACTAAAGCTATGTATCTGGGAAAAAAAAAGTCTTTTAAGAGTTCAATTCTATGATTTATTCAATCTTTGAATATTATTTGCTTTGCTAGCTAGCTGTCTCGTAACTACTCAGAAAATCACACCATTTAGTCATTATATCTACATGTTTTCCACCATTTATTTATACATGAGTCCAGATTAAGCATTCTTAAACCATTACAATTTCTTCTTACCAATATCAAACAAATAACTGAAGAATGAGGTACTCTCGTTTGCGGTTATTTCTAGTAATATTAGTTTTAATTTTTTTAGTTAATCAGATTTGTGAAGGGAGACGTATTAGGGCTGGGAGTAACTATCCTGCACCAGCTTATGGCGAACCAACGCGTCAATCCGATCCTCCACCACGGTCAAATTATTAGGCCTTGTTTGGTTGCAGCTTTGAAGCTCAAATTTATTTCTTAAACACTGAACTGCCATTACTTGACAGGCTTAGAAGCTCGATATAATGTGGTTTGGTATATCTTAACCGTCGTTGTTTTGAGTTTTATTTGGGTTTGGGAATGTAAGCAGTTTGTTGCTTATTTACTTGATAGACTCCTCTGATAAACAAAATAAACTTCATCTGATTTGTACTTGATTATTGTTCATCTTGACAAGGTGTTACTGTTAGAATTTAAAATTCACCAAAACATGCCATCAATAATCTCGATTAGAGTAGCTAACTTAAAGTGCAGTTTTTCAAACCTACCAACATAGTGAACTTAATTTCTTCCAACTGCAAATCACATTTACACAAATCATCAGAGATTTAGATACTCGTCATCATGAGCCTGGTGGGAAATGTTTGTGAAAGAGGATTAAGAGAAAATCAAGCATATTTCAAATTGCATAACAAACACTACCATATCAATATGAGCTCAATTATTTGACCCTAGGAGGGGGAAAAACAGGCACAATTGCGGCGTAACCCAAGTCTGGTATTTAAAGAAAACAAAACAAAACATCCCGAAATTCAAAGGTAAAAAAGCCACTCAGTTCTCGGTGATCTCACAACAATCTTCAATCGAAACAGTCTCAGAAGTTGATCCAGAATCTGATCCATCATCTGTCTGCTCAACAATATCATTAATAATAAGATATGGAGGATTTGGAATTTATGCCATCTAAAAATTGCAAAACATAAGCTTTTTAAGTTCTTTAGAAATGTGCCAGAAAACAAACAGAAAAAAAAAAACTTTGCCCTTTGAGACTTTCAGAGAATTGTGACATTTTTTATTTACCACAGTAACATAAAGCACTCTTTAAAAAGAAGGTCTCTGAATTAGAGCCACCAGTGCAAAGGGCGCGGAAATTTTTGGCAGTTTTTGGAGTTGTATCAGCGAACAATTCCATTACGACACTACTGTCTTTAAGCCTTCTAATCACTGAAAAAAACAGTAAAGAACTTTTCGGCAGTTTTAGAGTTGTATCACCCTAGATTGGACCGACAGTCTTTCCATATTTTCAAGTTTTTTTCTCCTATTATAGTTGCATAATGCAAACTCCTATCGTCGTATAATTTTCAAAGCTTTACGTGTGAGGAACATTCTTTAAATATTTTCAAGTTCTTTATGCTACGAAAACACGGAACAAAATAGATACTCTTAACTAATTATTTCAGTTCTACCATCAATTTCTGGGTGGCGGATTGTAGTTGAAAAACAATAAGTTCAGTTACCAACTTGTCCCACGAAGAAATAATAAAAGAATTTCGCAAGTGTATGTTCATTGTTCAAGATGCATTAATAATGTTGGAGTTGAAGTATTAAAGCTATATATCTGGAAAAATAAATTAAAAACAAGTATATGATCTAAATCAGACGGAAATTTGTGTTGACTTTTTGTTTTTGTTTTTTTCCCAAAGCTCAACTCTATGATTTATTCATTTTATGAATATTATCTTCTTCTGCTTTTTGTAATCATGAATATTATTATCTTTGGTAGCTGTCTTGTTACTACTCAAAAAATCACACCATTTACTCAACATTTCTACGCATTCTCCACCATCTATTTCTATGATTCTAAATATTCTACCCCATATTGTATATACTTTTTGTGCTCCCTTCCTTATTTTCAATTAAATTTTAAATTTTCACAACTTATACCGCAACTTTATAAACTTTTATATTATATTGTATTCAAATTTTAAAACATTTGAACATAATATTATTTTATACAATTTTTTTAATATTCAATGTTTAATTTATACTAATTTATACATTTATTCCAAAATAAATTTTGTGCGAATTTCTTTTAAAAATAATTATTGTAATGTATTGATACATGTATTATAGTAATTGTACAATTTTTTTCAATTTTTTTAGAAATTTTTTTTTGAATAAAATAAGTAATGGGGACACGGAAATGGGTAGAGAAATGGGGTAGAAATGAAAATCATTCTTCAACCATTACATTTTCTCTCAATCTTAAACAAAGAACTAAAGAATGAGGTACTCTCTCGTTTGCAGTTATTTTTAGCCGTATTGAATTTTTTTTATCGTTTTTATTTCTCAGATTTCTGAAGGGAGACGTACATGTTCGTTAGAACCCGGTCCTAGTGCATGCTTTGGGGCTAAGAGTAAGTATCCTGCGCCAACTTATGGCAGAAAATTGGGTCAAACCGCTCCTCCACCTCCATTAAGTTATTAGGCTTTTAAGCTCAAGTTTATTTCTTAAACACTGGACTGTCTTTACTTGACAGGCTTAGAAGGTGGACATAATGTGCTTTGGTCTACTGTAACTGCCTTTGTTTCGAGTTTTATTCAAGTCTGGGAATGTGTAGTTTGTTACTTTGTTTACCTGATAGATCCTCTGATAAACAAAATAACACAAACTTCATCTGATTTGTTATTGATTATTGTTCTTCTTGACAAGGTGTAACTGTTAGAATCTAGAAATCATCCATTATGTATAAACATGCCATCAATAATCGTTTAAGGTTAGCTAATAGCTAACTTAAGGTGCAGTTTTCATAACCAAACAACTTAGTAAACTTATTTTTTTCTAAGCAAATCGCATTTGCAAATCATCAGAGATTAAGACACACACCATCGAGAGCCTGGTGGGAAATGTTGGGTAAAAGAGGGTTAAAACAAAATTAAGCATAATTCAAATTGCATTACAAACACTACCATAGGAACTCAATTATTTGACACTAGAAAAAAAAAAGTCACAATAGCGGTGTAACCCAAGTCTGTTATTTAGGAAAAAAACAAAACAGAACAGCCAGAAATTCAAAGGAAGCCACTCAATTCTCGGTGATCTCGCCACAATCTTCAATCGAAACAGTCTCAGAAGTCGACCCAGAATTCGACCCAACGCTCTCCATCTTCTCAACAACACTATATCCATCAACCACTTTACCAAAAACCACATGTTTTCCATCAAGCCACGAAGTTTTATCCGTACAAATAAAGAATTGGGACCCGTTCGTATTGGGCCCTGAATTCGCCATGGAGAGAATACCCGGGCCTACATGCTTCGCTTTGAAATTCTCATCTGGGAACTTAAGCCCATAAATCGACTCCCCACCGGTCCCGTTCCCACGCGTGAAGTCACCACCTTGGCACATGAAACTTGGTATAATTCGGTGGAATTTTGAACCCTTGTAGTGTAATGGTTTACCCGACTTCCCAATACCTTTCTCACCTGCAATGAATGATATCCAAAGCTCATAATTGAAAAATTGCACCTTATGTAGTAATGTTATCTGAAAAATTGCAAAGCTTAAGTTTTTTACTTTCAGAAAAATGTAACATTTTTTGTTTATCACAATAACAAAATCACTCTTTAAAAAGGTCCTTGAATTAGAGCTCACCAGTGCAAAGGGCACGGAAATTTTCGGCAGTTTTTGGAGTTGTATCAGCGAACAATTCCATTACGACCCTACCGGCTTTAAGCCTTCCGATCACAATGTCAAAGAAAACTTTCGGATTCGACATTTTGTTAAATTGTTTCCTCCAACCTGTGATCACAAAACGAAAATATGAAGATTGTTCATATCACTTGCACGATTGCAGTACCAAAACTAAATGTAATTAAAATAAATTTTCACTTATTAATATGTTGAAGAGGTATGCCCCAGCGGTATGATCATCTCTAGCAAAAGCATTCTCGAGATTGTTGCATAACTTAAATTTTCGGCTTGTAGCAAAGCACAATTAAAAAATACCGAACAAGAGATAAATACTAAACAATTGAAGGAAGGGTAAAAGAAAAGCAATTAAAAGAAGAAGAAAGAATTTGTTTGGTTCCCTTGGTGATATCAAGGATGAAGTCGAAGCAAGCTTTGGGTATATTCAAGTCAGAAGCTCGTTTTTTTCAGGTAAGAGCCCAAAAAAGGCTCAATTCTTGAAATTACTATACAATGTGGTTCATGTTAATCTGAGCTTAAAAACTGTAGCCAAGATAATATTAACATTCTCAAATATTCTCCAAACCAGTCGAATGAAGATTCAATATTAATATCTATACTAAACCCAAGCCTTTTTCTTTTAAGGAAACCCAGTCTTTATGAACAATTATATTAAAAGGTAAACTATATCAGAAAATAGCTCGAGTTTTATTCATTTTACATACTCCTTACAAATCTTTATTCAAACAGATAATATAGAGAGAGAGAGAGAGAAAAGTTAATTTTTTACGGGCTCGCTTGGTTACATTATTTTAAGCTTGCGTATCGGTTTTTGCCTAAGTTCCAGGCTTCTCAGTTTTCAGCTTAAAAAACTTATTTAATTAATTTTAGTAATATGAAACACTACAAAGTACTAGTAAATATGTATGGATCCAAGATTTCTTCTCAAACTCAAAAGTAACTTATTTAATTAATCTGCATCCAAACAATTCATATACACAGTCACAAAACCCACAGAAAAAAAAAACACAGATAAATGCACAGAAACTAACTTATCCGAAAATAGCTCGGGTCTTACTCATGTCTATATACTCCTAACAAATATTTATTCAAACAGATAATATAGAGAGAGGAAAAAAAGAAAACAGAGATATTTTTTATCTTCCGACAGTTTAGCTGGAAAAGTTTTACTAAACATTCCTACTACAAACCTTCAAAGTGCACTTACGGGTTCGCTTAGTTACAGTATTTTAAGCTTATGTATTAGTTTTCACCCAAGTTGCAGGCTTTTTAGTGTTCAGCTTAAAAACCAACTTCTTTATTTGATTTTAGCAATATGAAAGACTATAAAGTAGTAGTAAATATGTATGTATCCACTATTTCTCCTAAGACTCAAACAAGTAACTTATTTGATTAATATGCATCCAAACAATTCATATACACAGTCACAAAACCATCAGATAAATGCTTAGAAGCTTACTTATCTGCTATAAAACCACTGTCAGACAATTCATATCTTTTTATATACACATAATCACCAAAACCCACAAATTTAAATGCTTATAAGCTTGCTAATTTTCTAAAAAGCTGGTCTATTTCCTAAAAAGCTTGCTTTTCTGCTTAATATCTTACTTTTTTTGTTACAAAGCTTGCTTATTTGCTAAAAACTGTGTAAGTAGCCAATATTTATATATAAATTAGAAATAAATGTCAAAAGGCAGTGAAATTAAGAAAAGAATGTACTTTTACTGTGAAGCTGTGATAACTAAACAAAAAAGCTTGTTTTTTCAGGTAAGAGCACAAAAAAGCTCAATTCTGGAAATTACTAAACAATGCGGTTCATGTTAATCTGAGCTTAAAAGCTGTAACCAAGACAAGATTAACATTCTCAAAAATTCCCAAACCAGTCGAATAAAGATCCAATATCTGTATCTACTATCTATACTAAACCCTAGCTTTCTCTTTTCGGGAAACCCAGTCTTTATGAACAATTAATTTAAAAAGTAAATTAAATCAGAAAATAGCATGAGTCTTACTCTTGTTTATTCACTCCTTACAAATCATTGTTTAAACAGACAATATAGAGAGGAACAAAAAAGATAAGTTTTTCACCTTCCCACACTTAAGCTCGAAAAGTCGTACTAAACATTCTTGCTACAAACCCTTCAATGTGTGCTTACGGGCTCGCTAAGTTACAATAATTTAAGCTTACCTATCAGTTTTCACTTAAGTTCTGGCTTCTAAATGTTCAGCTTAAAAAAGTGACTTTTTTTTTATTTAATATGGAATAATGCAAAATAGTAAAATAAAACTCAAACAAGTAACTTATTTGATTAAATCTGCATCCAAACAATTCGTATGCATTTCAGATACAGTCACAAAACCCACAGATAAATGCTTTTTTTATAAAAAAAAACCACTGTTACACAATTCATATCTAATTATACACACATAATCACAATACCCACAAATTTAAATGCTCATAAGTCATAAGCTTGCTAAATTTCTAGCTTTTTTACTTATTATCTTACTTTTTTTTTTTGTTACAAAAGCTTGCTTATTTGCTACACAATATTATATGTAAACAAAACATATATACAAATATAAATAAATTAGAAATAAATGGGAAAAGGAAGTGAAATTAAGAAAAGAATGTACCTTAAATTAGTGTGATTTTAGGGTTTAAGCCGCTTATGTTGTCCCAGCTATTTATTTATTTATTTATATTACAAAATGGTTTTTAGTTTATTAAAATTTACATTTCACCACATAAACAATAACATTTAACCGAATTAATCCACTTATAAATGGGTCTGACTTTTGAGTCCACTTTATATATTGGGCTTGTTGTTTTATCGGGCTTCTCATGATTTTGGCTTCTTTTTATTGCATTTCCAAAAGTATTAAAGTTAGTAACAGTATTTATAATACTACTCATTCGGACAGGCTGAAAAACCGGAAAAACTGAAGCGAACCGATAACCGAACCGAAAAAAACCAAAAAAACCCGAAAAAGAGCGAAAATAACCGGAAAAAACCGGTCCGGTTCGGTCCAAAAAATAAAAAGACCGAAACCGAAAAATATGCTCGGTTTCGGTTTTGGTTTTGCTAAAAACCAAACACAAATTAGCCAACCCAACCCTACTTATTAGTGCGTTTGATAAGAAAATACTGAGTATATATTATCTGATTCAGAAATGTGAAAAGTAATTGAATATATAATGTTGAATTTGGAAAATGTATATTTTTTTTAGTGAAAAACTCTATAAATTTATATACCATTTAATGTTTGATAGTGGCGAGTTTTCATGCCAATATATCAAGCATTAGCTGGAACTATCATAATAAAATTAGATCAAGAATTGTGCATAAGCCAAATGTAAACTAGCTTGAATAAACTTGTTATCATTTTGGTGACACATATTTATTGGTCCGATCAGCTTAGCTTGTTTTCGGAACTGTCATATTTCACTGGCCAATTGGTTTTCGAACGATCTGATTCTGATTCAACTAGCTGTGGGTAGTGTAGATTACGAGGTCGTCGGGGTTGATTTATGCTATATATGTGCTTTCTTCCCCAACTTACAAGGCTAAAATTGGACTTAAAAGAATTGTTTTTTGATGTTATCATTGACATATTATGCATATGTAAAAAGAGTTTTTTGTTAAATGGTGGTTTCACCAAATTATTTTGAAGAATGCTAACATAAATACTTTATTATATAGACATATATTCAATAAATCGATACCAAATGAAAATTCGTCTGCAGCTTCATAGAAAATAAGTTTTTCTTTAAATAGTTCAATAAAGTTGGACTTTTTTTTAAAGTAAAGTTGAAGTCAATAAATAATTGAAAACAACTCTACTTTAATTAATACCTATTTTCTCAATCAGCTTTTTCACTTGTAGAAGAAACCAAATTTGTTTTGAGTTGGGAACTAATTATAAAGATACTATTTATTGTTAATGACTACCGTGGATTACATTTAAGCTAATCACTTTCTCTCAACATGATTTTATATCAACTCAAATTTTTAATTAACTCGTTGCTAACACATGATGCATGCATTCACTTTTAATACTACAAAAACTACTGTTGCTACGATAATGACCAAGTATTTTTAAATGTTGAATCCCAACGAAACATTTGTTGGAGAATATATATATTAACAGTACTATAATTAAAAATTACTCTTTTTGTTCAGTTTGATCTTTTAGTGAAATACTATATATTAATTAACAGTGACTAGGTAAATTTCTCAGTTGTCAACTAATAATTAATTAGGTTACACTAAGCTAAGTGATCGGGTCTGCACATGCATGACATGAAGTATTGAAAATATTATTAACAATTGTGATTTTAGTGGTAACCTAATTAACTAACAATGAACAAATTAATAATGAATGTAATTGCAAACTTATTCTCGAATCGAATGTTAACAAAACAATTCATAACTTATACTAGACATATCAAACCAATTTATATTTCGAGTTGAGCTTTCCAATTTTATGAATAATGCACATATATATATATACATTTTGCCATCTGTTTTTTTTTAAAAAAAATTGGGATAAAAAAGGGGCAACACCCTCATGAAAGCATGGTACTTAATATGTGGGAAATTTGTCAACTGATAAGATATTGAATGGGCATATAACGTCTTGTCCTTTATAATGGGGTTTTGTCTTTAACTTATGCAAATGGGTTAACATAATTTATTGTCACAAGAAAGCGAAATGTCAAAGTGAAGAGCTACATCTTGAAACACCTGTTACACTTTGTACAAACATTGAATAAAACCACACAAAAAAACAATGCACTTCACATGCATGTCATATAGACACGTTTACATAGTTAAAAATCTATCCAACTTCACATATAAGACTGTATTATATTATGTAGTTGTTGTAACAGTGGGTTGCATAGACTATATATATATATATATATAAAAAAATACTAGTGTGGGTTGTGTGCGGCGTAAAATATAATAAAAATATATAAAATATATATAGTTATGATATAAATATATAAAAAAAAAATATATATATAGTTTAAAATTTAAAAAAAATGTTTAGTTGTTAAAAAGAGATAAATAGTTTTATTAGTTTTTATTTTTTATATTTTTATGGGAGTATAATATTATTGTAATTAATATAAAAGTGTAGGGGTATTTTTAAAAAAAAAATGACTAAATTGGACAGGCTCGTTTGACTTGGTTTGGCTTATTATAATAGAATGATATATATATATATATATATATATATATATATATATATATATATATCGTTGAGTGAGACCAAGGGATACGACCACCATACTTTCACCGTAACCAAAACTACATAATATTGCTCTTTTTTTTAATAAAAAATATTGCTCATATTTTTTTTTTTTATAGTTTTGTAACATCTTCAGTTTTAATTTTGGTAGTGAGGAGATATAGCACGGTCATAAGATGTTGATAGTCATATATATATATATATATACAATACTTAATTTTAAAGTATTGACCTTGTTTATGATGTATAAGTATATTACAAAGAAAGTGTTATCTGTGCAGCATTTTTTTCCACATAAAAAATCCAGTCAAATAACAATGTCATAGTGTCAGCAACTAGCCAATTAATTAGTTTTAGTTTAGTTGAAAAGGGAAATAAATTATCAAATCATTTTGTATGAGTATTAATTAATCCTTCAGATAATCAAATGAGGAGTATAAGTCAAAATTAAACACCGTAAATATTTGCAAGAAAACTTGAAAACAAGAAAAGTCTTTCAAGAACTTTTAGGTGCTTTCTTGTTCCTTGTGTTTTTCGCTCTCTCTTTATCTCTTCCTTTTTTTTCATTCCATTTTGTCATTCCTAACCCTCTATCCATCTATATCCATCTTCCATATCCAAAACTAAATAAAATCTTTCATTTTTGGTCAACAACCAATCTTTCTACTAATTGCACCCCATAAAATCCATGACCTAGTCTTCTTTCTTTTATTATCTTGGTTTCAAAATTATATATCTCTAGCTTGCATATATATCAAGAAGAATTCACTTCATTTAAGATCTTATCTTGCATCAACCACCCTTTGGATATATCATGGCTAACCAATGGTGGACCGGGCAGACTATTGGTCTTTCAGGACCAGAATCAGGATCATCTCAAAGGCCAAACCTAGGCATCTCAATGGTTGGAAATGGAGACGAAGACGAAGAAGAAGATAGAGAGAACAACGACGATCCTAAAGAGGGGGCAATCGACGTGGGAACACGTAGGCCTAGAGGCCGACCACCTGGCTCAAAAAACAAACCCAAAGCACCGGTTTTTGTGACGCGTGACAGCCCCAACGCCCTTCGTAGCCATGTGATGGAAGTGTCCAACGGCTCGGATGTGTACGAGAGCATAGCACAGTTTTCTAGGAAAAGGCAAAGGGGAGTCTGTGTGCTTAGTGCTAATGGTATAGTTACCAACGTGACCCTGAAGCAGACATCTGCCCCAGGATCAATACTGGCTCTGCAGGGACGGTTCGAGATCTTATCTCTAACCGGCTCTTTCCTGCCTGGGCCAGTGCCTCCAGGGTCAACAGGATTGACAGGGTTGACCCTGTATGTGGCAGGCGGGCAGGGACAGGTGATAGGCGGAATAGTGGTTGGGTCATTAGTGGCGGCGGGACCAGTAATGATCATCGCCGCCACGTTTTCAAACGCGACGTATGATAAGTTGCCGTTAGAAGATGAGGAGGAAGGTGGTGGTGGCGATTCACCACCGCCGGTGATTGGGAGTGGAGGATTGAGTGGTGAAATTGGATCTTCTATGCCACAAGTTTTAAATTTGGCACCAAATATGGTTAATAATAGTAATAGTACAAATAGGGAACAAATCAATCATGATGGATTTGATTGGGTTAGTCATGGTAGGCCTCCTTACTAATTAAGTCATCATATCCATCACTTTTCTTTTAAGTTTATGGGTCTAATTCGCCTAATAATGTAAAGCTGTCTTTTTCATATTATGATATTAGCTAGCAAAGCTTGAAGGTTGAGAATATTGCAATATATTTTTCGGTAGACGTGTTCATAATATTTATATCTAATCATGTTGCACTATATATAGAAGTATTTGCTAGAAATGTTATCTATATATATGTAGTACTATAATTGACTATCCATCAAAAAATGTACTTATATATATATCTGTTTACTGTGGTGAGTGATTAATTGTTGACTATATATATACACATTAATGTTGGTACGTTGTACTAATTAAGAGGTGGAATATAAGATAATAAGAACTAAGATGTGTGTTTTAATGTTTTTTTGTGTGCAGCAGCTTCTTATTAGTTCATACTCTATATAGTAGTACAACTTATGCATGCGGCTAATCTTTACTTTTTAATACGTCTATGATTCGATATATGAATGTTTATCTATTATGACATTTTTTTTAATAAGAAAACCGAATTGGAAATACAAAACCTCTGAAAAGGAATTGGTAGGGTAACCTTTTATTTGAGTTTGGTGCTCCAATATCCCCATTTGGTGAGCCTTAATTATCGGTTCATCACTGATTTCAAGTTCTAAAATGGAGGAACCGGTAAAGGGTGGAAAAGGGAAAAACATCTTTAGAATGTGCAGAACTAAAACTAATATTCAAGGAAATTCCATATCATTCATTATTTGCAGTCAAGAGTGCCCAACAAATTATCAAGGCTCTTCACAATTTCTTGCGATTGAGCAACCAGATTTTGCTGAGCCTGAGAAATTGCAACTGAACATATGATTAACTAAGCTTGCTCGATAAATTCTATGTGCCTAGCTTACACATCGGAAAAAAAATACACTAAAATGTATTCTTCAAGCTAGATTACAAGACTTGCTAAGTAGTGACAGAACTACTTCTGTTTAATGTATGATCAAATACTCGTGTTGCAGGTTATTTTTACCTAGTTACTTCATTGCGCATGATAATGTGACGGTTCTTAATTAGGTAAACAACTTATTACTATTCTATAAACATTGGACAATCAGTAGGCAATAGCCCAATGCAAGAACAAATTTGTTTCTGAAAATTACACAAGTCAAGAAAAGCATGAATTGACAATTATGGTGTGATTGTAAATATTTCGCAGAAGATAGGGTAAATTAGTTTAGTACTCCATACAACGTCTATTTATTTTATTATCATGTACAATAATTTTTACTCAGGTACATACTCTAGAGTACCATTGTTGTCCAGTTTAGTACAAATTCCTCGATTAAGTGGATGGAAAATTCCAAAATATCTCCCAAATAACCGTGGACTAAACGGTTTCCATTCAGTGCCCTCCTAGGAATTTGTTATTAAATTGACTGAAAATGGTAGTCTGTGGTGCAAAACTTTAAACAAATTGTGTTAGTGAAGGCTACTCCAGATCCATGCTTCCCAGCAAAAAGTACCGAACAAGTTACCGGTGGCGGTTAAAACCAAATATCACTTGAGCTTTTTTAGATGATTTAAGAAAGATACAGGCTATCTTTGAAGCAAAAAATATAAATGACCTTAAAAACTGCAACCAAACAATGAATCATTTTAAAAGTAGAAAAAATCTACTCTCATGCATCAAAAAACATGCAGAAATAAAACGTCGAATCTTCACATTTCATTGACAGGGGTCCACATTGATTTAGACGTCGAATCATCGATCTGAGAGAACGTCTGGAAAGTGTCATCTCCTCGCTATACTATGGCAATGTAAGCTCGTAAAAGCCACCTTACCGGGTTTCATATCTTGTTTAGTATCAACTTCAACAAATGAATATCTTACTTCTTTAGAGCCCTTTCGTTAGAAAAATCGACAGCGCCAAATAAGACAAATTTCCCACTACAAACTCTCGAATAATAACTAAACCTCCATTTACATCCATTTGTTATGCATAAATTTAGAATGGCCGGCCCTTTGTACGGTGAACACTTTAAGCCTGACCATTTTCGTTTATTCTTCATCGATCAAGTCCTCACATAATTAATTATTTAGCTATATATAGTTAGGTGTTTTAGTGGGTTTCTTTTACTTACCTGACTTGGACTCTTATGTATTTTTATCATATCTCCTAAATTTTATTTAAATATATGATAAATTTTGGCATTATTTATTACTCCTAAAAAAGAAAGCTCTAATTTATTTCATCGTACAAGAATAGCAAATTTTAAATATTTATTAATGTATGTAACCATAATATAATAGCATATAGGTTATGCTTAGAAACTTAAAACTGGAAAACAATACTTTTTACTTTATATACTTAATGTTTCCTAGAGTAAATACTTAAACTGCAAAATGAATCGAATAAACAAGGAGTAATAAAATAGGTCACAAATGTTGAACGAAAAAAATGATACATAGCACATTTATTTAATTAATAATCAAAGCAATTTCAATTATTTTAGTGTATCTTTTTTCATATAATTTTTTTTTTGCTTTCTTCCAAATGAAGTTCAAATATTTATGGAGGGAGGAACTATAAAAGATTTTAACTTATAAAATTACCATTAGACTTACAAAAATATCAAACTCGTAAATAATTACACTAAAAATGAACTTATTTAGGTTAGCACGCTGGACTTAACAATGGTATTCGTTCTCCTGATATTATTTTGGTTAGTCGGAATGATATTTACGACTTTATGAAGTTGGTTTGTTTGAATTTTTCTCATATTTTTAGGGAACAAAATCAAGCTGCTAATGGACTTGCGAAGATGGGTGCTAGAGGAGATAATTTCACCGTATTCAATGTTCAGACTTTCCCTAATTATCTTAAAGCTGTCTGCATTTTAGACCAAAAGGAAATCTCTTGTTTTAGGAGTAAATCGTTTTCTATGTCCGCTCTTATTTATATCCAAGCATTAACTATATTTATATATATCTTTCTATCTTTAATTTAGTTGAATACATTCAATTTTGTTGTCATCAAATAAATGCCGGATTCAAAGTATTTCTGCAACTTATTCGAATCTTATAAAATAGATTTGATTTATTTATTTATAAAATAGATTTGATTTATTTATTAAAGTATTTTGTTTGCTATTGTGAATGACACATACATATGATTTATTTATTAAAGATATAATTTATATGGGCCTACTCTTATATATACAATACAAAACACCCGATTCCCTTATCACCCACCAATAAAAATCGTTGAATTATATATTTTTCTAATTTTTATATAATAATAAAAACCCAAGAATTGGCCAAGCTTTTTGATTTTGACAACAACTTTTCAAAAAGACTCTTATCCTATTTTAATAATTACTAATGTACCATAATTTAATTATCATTTGTCCTTTATTTATTTTACTAACTAGATATGTACGTTAATTTAATTAATAATTTATTTTAACACACATAATTTTAATATCTGATACTTAATGCGAATATTGTGTTCATAGTAGAACACATTACAAATTTATGTACTTACGGATCGAACACGTAAAGCGTACTCTTACCAGTGTGTGTATATATAGAGATATAGGAAAACAGTTGGTTAGTAATTAATGTTGGTTTCCGTGTACGAAATAACAATTAATAATAAATAAAGGACTAAACAAGAATTATACAAAACCAGTGTAATCTTTATTAATTTTCAAATGGAATACATTAAACTGATTACAACATGTAAGTACTGAAAAGTAATTAAAGCAAACGTTATCAGATTATTATCAATTAATAATCTGATGTACTGTTTTGCAATTAAAAGAAACTGCCGGACTGGAAAGTATAAACTTAACAGCCGGACTGTTCTGATATGAATTGAAATAACAGGACTGAATTGAACCTATTCTAATTACATAATTAAATTACAGAAATGTAATTACAGCAACAAAACCAGAACTTTAAAGTAATTACAGAATAGTACAAACAGAATATAAAAGCTACAGCTAATGACAATATTAAAATACTTAATTAAAATACTGAATTGGAAAAACATAATGTAAAAACAGAATTTAAGAGCGGAAAAATAAATGGACAGAATAGAAAAACAATCAGACGAGGCTACTGTTAACAGTATGCCCTTAACCGATATTCGCCCAACCACCTTAAGGTTTCTGGTTGCGTTGACGCTTCGATCCCAAGGTACAACGTCTCTCGGAAGACTCGCCGGAAACTGGCGACGAGTCTAAGTCGAGCTTTTAGTGGGTGGTTCTCTCTGGTTTCTAAGTGCTATGAATAAAAAAATATATGCTGCTTTTGAATGTTAGAGAGAAGATACTGATTTCATGTGTGTTAGAATGTGAGGGGATGACTGCCTCTTTATAGAGAATTCTAAAACCGCAGAATTAAATGTGGTCATTTACTTCTGGGACTTACATCCCCAGAATACGCCTCCAATTACTGCTGGAGTTTCAAACCTTCTGGAACTCTAGAGACTACTCTTGCAAATATGCAAAAATCCCTTTTCAGATTAGTACAAGACCCAAGACCCAAGACCCAAATCCCAAATCCCAAATCCCAAATCCCGCATCCCGCGGCCTGCGGCCCGTGACCCGAGGCCCGAGTCCCGAGACCCGAGCGAGCGCGCGCGTGTGTGGTACACACTGACCCACTCATGGTTATGTGGACTTTATTAGTTTACCAACTACATGGGATGGACTTGTATATATAGAGTAAAAATCAACCTTGATTTTCCAATGTGGGATAACCCTCATGGTTTATTCCCACTCTCTACTCCATTTTCCAGATTTCGGTTTTTCCCTCTTTCGAGTACCAACATTCGAGTCCAATTATCATTCACACCATTCATCCGAATAGGTCATGCGATATACCGTTGCGAAGCTCGTCGCACGAGCTACTCAAACGCATAGAGTATGGCCTCAGAAAAACTGAGGAGTCGCATTAAAATTTGACTCAAAGATGGTCCCTGACCACTTTGGAACAACCATGTTTAAAACATGTTTTCCTACACATTTTTTCCAACAATCCCCCACATGAATGCAATTGGCTCGAAAGCCCATGTCCTAAATGCAAATCAAGAGAACCGCAAAAATTCACTGCCTAAGGTCAGGTAGCGCGCGCCTTGAACCTGCCGTAGCGGAGTACCACCCAGAATACTGCTGTTAGATAGCTGTAAAGCTTTGAACCATCAAGCTTTGTGTATCCTAGAATGGCACCCGCACAGTGCCCTCTCTACCCACGTACTAGGCCCTTTAGTTGTTGTCCATATTTGGCCTGGACTGCCTTGGCAACTTCAACTCAGTGCTCTAGTGAATTAGCCCAAGCTCATCACATGGTACCGGCCTTACACACTCGTTATAGGTGTTCCAAGTCGAAAGTGTCCTGACTCACTTTACTCGACCGTCGAGTAACTTGGACCATTAAGAGCCTCAAGCTCACCCTTACAATGGTACAGGTCTATCACTCTGTCATCGCGGAAATGGGCTGGGAACTCTAGGTTCCTGAGTGCTTTGTTCGGTTGCCCCCACAGTTCAGTTTCCCTTTGAACCTATCAGGAAAGATTCCGTTTAGGTTGGGTTGCCTATGGGGGGGCCACCAATTTAATGGGGTTTAATCCCATTCCGTTCGATGACGTCTCGACTCCCACTTGAGTCAAGCCTTTTGTTAATGGATCCGCTATGTTTTCCTTTGATCTCACAAAATCTAAGGATACCACACCGTTGGATAACAATTCCCTTACGGATTTATGTCTCCGACGTATATGTCGAGACTTTCCATTATACATATGATCCTGAGCCCGTGCAATAGCTGATTGACTATCACAATGCATGCTTATTGCGGGAACAGGTTTTGGCCACATTGGAATTCCTTCCTATAGACTTCTCAGCCAGTCTGCCTCTTCGGTTGCTAAATCCAACGCTATGAATTCAGATTCCATAGTTGACCTTGCAATACATATCTGTTTGGAGGATCTCCAAGACACAGCAGCTCCTCCCATTATAAACACATATCCACTCGTGGACCTTGTGCTATTGGAGTCTGATATCCAGTTGGCATCTGAATACCCTTCCAGTACCGCTGGATATCTTGTATAGTGCAGCCCGTAATCGGCTGAAAACCTCATATACCTGAGAAGTTTCATTATGGCCTTCCAGTGTTCCTCATTCGGATTGCTGGTGTACCTGCTCAGTCTACTCACTGAGTTTGCTATGTCTGGTCTAGTGCAATTCATTATATACATGAGACTGCCTATGACTCAAGAGAACTCCAATTGATTCACACTTTTACTGAAATTCTTTTTCAGGTTACAGTTGAACTCAATTGGGGTTCTAGACATAGCCTTACTGTCCTTGTCAAACTTGTCTAAAACTTGTTTAACATAGTGACTTTGGGACAAGGCATACCCTTCTGATGTTTTGGTAATCTTCATACCAAGTATTACATCAGCTATACCCAGGTCCTTCATATCGAAGTGTTGTGATAACATTTTCTTTGTGGAGCTGATTCTATCATTACTCCCAATTATGATCATGTCATCCACATAGACACAGACTACGACACAGTTTCTTCCACTTCCTTTAGAGTAGACACATTTATCACACTCATTAATGTGAAAACCGTTTGATAGCATAATTCTATCAAACTTCTCGTGCCATTGCTTTGGCGCTTGTTTGAGTCCATATAAAGACTTTACAAGTTTGCACACTTGGTGCTCTTTACCAGGAACTACAAACCCTTCCGGTTGTTCCATGTAAATCTCTTCTTCCAGTTCTCCATTCAGAAATGCCGTCTTTACATCCATTTGATGTATTTCCATATCAAACAAAGCTGTGAGAGCAATGACGATTCGGATAGACGTTTTCCTGGAGACAGGAGCATAAGTGTCAAAATAATCGACACCTTCCGTTTGCCTGAAGCCTTTCATTACAAGTCTCGCCTTGTATTTCTCAATCGTGCCGTCAACCTTTAACTTCCTCTTGAAGATCCACTTGTGACCTAGGAGCTTACAACCTTTCGGAAGATCCACTAGTTCCCAAGTGTGGTTTTGCATGATTGATTCAATCTCATTTTGAATAGCTTCTTCCCAATATTGGGAATCCGGTGTTGACATAGCTTGTTTATATGTCACCGGTTCGCCTTCAATCATGAAGGTTAGGAAATCAGGTCCAAAGGAAGTTTCCTTCCTTGCCCTTTTGCTGCGCCGAGGCTCTTCCTCTGTCGGTTCACTTGCCCCCACATTTCCTTCACTGTTTAACTCTTCAGTTGCTACAGATGTAGGTAATTTCCGGGGAATGATGTCTTCAAAGAAAGAGGCCTCTCGGCTTTCCATATACGTATCTATGTGCACATCGGGATTGTCCACTTGTGCACGAGAAACCGATATGCACTACTATTCTGTGCATATCCGATGAACACACAGTCCACCATCTTAGGACCAATTCTTATCCTCTTAGGAGTGGGAACTAGGACCTTTGTGAGATAATCCCAAACCCGCAGGTTCTTATAACTGGGTTGATGACCTTTCCATAACTCATATAGAGTCTTTTCTCGCTTCTTATGTGGGAATTTGTTTAAAACATAGTTAGCGGAAAGTATCGCTTCCCCCCACATGTTCTGGGGTAACCCAGAACTGATTAGCATAGCATTCATCATTTCCTTTAGCGTTCTATTTTTACGCTCAGCAACCCCATTTTTCTCGGGAGTGTATGGGGCTGTGGTTTGATGTATAATGCCTCTTTCAGCGCATATTTGCTCAAACGGTGATTCATATTCACCGCCTCTATCACTTCTCAATGTTTTAATTTTCCTATTGAGTTGATTTTCCACTTCAGTCTTATATAGAGCGAATTTCTCTACTGCTTCGTCTTTACTTCTCATTAAGTAAACGTAGCAGTATCTAGTACAATCATCTATAAAGGTGATAAAGTACTTTTTCCCTCCTCGCATTTGTATAAACTTTAAATCGCATACATCCGTGTGTATTAGACCGAGAGGTTCACTTTCTCGTTCAACATGTTGAAACGATGATTTCGTTAATTTTGCCTCAACACAAATGTGAGATTTGTGTTGCTTATCAAAAACGAAATTTGGTATTAGTTTTAGTGATATTAATTTCTTTAAAGAATTATAATTCACGTGACCTAATCTTCCATGCCACAAATGAAATGACTCAAATAAATAATTAAACTCAGAATTTTTATTGGCTTCTTGGGCAACAGTCATTACAGCACTTGTGCTAGCCTCAGCTTTAGCACCTTTATTGGGAGCAGGTGTCCCTACGTTCAACTTAAACATGCCGTTGGTCATATAGCCACGGCCTACATAGACACCATTCTTGGTGATTACAATTTTATCGGATTCTAAAACTAGTTTAAACCCGTTCTTCACCATCACCGATCCTGATACCAGATTCTTGCGGATATCCGGAACATGAAGCACATTTGTCAACCTCAGCTCTTTTCCCGAGGTCATCTTCATCACGACCATTCCTTTTCCTTCCACCTTGGAAGTAGCAAAATTTCCCATGAAGCAGCTTTCTCCCTCTACCGCTTCGTAGGTCTTAAACATCCACCTTGTTGAGCAGATGTGGCTTGTGGCGCCGGTATCCAGCCACCACTCTTTAGGGTTGCTCCCCACGAGATTCACCTCAGAGACCACAGCAGTAAAGTGGTCATCATCTCGTCATCACTCGGCCAGATGTGCCTGAGCTGGATCTTTCCTCTTCCCTTTGCCCTTGAAGTTCCTCGGGGGGGGGGGGCTTAGGCTTAACAGCACCTTTATTGTCATAACAGTCCGCGACACGATGGCCGGTCCTGTTACACACCAAGCAGGTTCCCGCAAATTTCTTTGCGGCAACAGCACTGCCTCCGGTGTCAAAACGTTTCTGTTTGACGTTGGAGCTTTCGACCACATTGGCCTTTGCCATCGGGATGACAGCACCACCGAATCTCCTCACGGAGCGACGGTTGCTCACCTTGACATTGAGCTTCTCAATGAGCCCCTCCAACCTCATTTCCTTCCGCTTGTGCTTCAGGTAGTTTTGAAAGTCTTTCCATGACGGCGGCAATTTCTCAATCATGAGTGCCACCTGGAAAGGCTCATTAATAACTAGCCCCTCAGCCTCAAGGCGGTGATAAATCAGTTGGAGCTCCTCAACTTGCTCCATGACACCCCTGCTGTCAGTCATACAGTACACGTGAAAGTCCGTGACAACAAATCTCTTTGTGCCAGCGTTATTCACCTTATACTTATTTTCGAGAGTCTCCCACAGCTCCTTTGCAGTAGCGTTGGGCTCGAAAACACTGAACAGCGTGTCATCTAGAGCACACAGGATATAGTTCTTGCATAGGTAGTCGGCATGTCTCCATGCCTCAACCGCAGAGAACGACTGCTCGTCCAGATCGTCCTCGCTTAGGACGGGAGCAGTCTCCTTGAGAAACCTGGTCAGATTGAGGGTCGTGAGATAAAAAAGTATCTTTTGGCCGCAGCCTTGGCTCTTGCCGCAGCCTTAGCTACGGCCTTGGCCGTGGCCGCTGCTTCGGCCGCAGCCTCAGCTTTGGTCGTAGCATCCGCCATGGCCGCAGCCGCAGCGGCCTCAGCCGCTGCAGCCACGTCATCGGCGTTAGCCACCACATTCGCATCGCCCCCAGTGTTATGGACAGGCCCACCAACCACTAGGTCATGCTCACCCCCGATAGGCAACTCAATAGGCGACGTGTTTGTCATCTGAAACGACAACACAAAACGTATGAGATACGCGTACAACAAATTCTATAAACAAACAGCAAAACTGATATTTGGGTTTGTAAAATAATTATTAAACAAACAATAAAATAAACTCTTTATCCTTTTGAATATCAATACGGTTGATATTAAAAGGATTAAAACGATTCTTATTGAATACCAATACGGTTGGTATCAACAAGAAAATAAAATAAAATAAAACTGTTTGGAATTTTTCCTTTGTAATTCAATTTCTAATATAATTTAGAATTGAAAACAAGAAAGCATTATTCCTTATAAAATAAATAATTGTATTAATCAATACACGAAAGAAACAACAGAATATCGGTTAAGATTGTTGGTTTCCGTGTACGAAATAACAATTAATAATAAATAAATGACTAAACAAGAATTAAACAAAACCAGTGTAATCTTTATTAATTTCCAAATGAAATACAATAAACTGATTACAACATGTAAGTACTGAAAAGTAATTAAAGCAAACGTTATCAGATTATTATCAATTAATAATCTGATCTACTGTTTTGCAATTAAAAGAAACTGCCGGACTGGAAAGTATAAACTTAACAACCGGACTGTTCTGATATGAATTGAAATAACAGGACTGAATTGAAACTATTCTAATTACAGAATTAAATTACAGAAATGTAATTACAGCACCAAAACCAGAACTTTAAAGTAATTACAGAATAGTACAAACAGAATATAAAAGCTACAGCTAAGGACAGAATATTAAAATACTGAATTAAAATACTGATGTAAAAAGAGTAGCAATGTTCTGAGCTGACATTTTTAGTTAGTTATTGCTTTCAATTATTATCATCGTCTCCATCGCCGCTATCTTGCTTGCTTCTTCTCATGTCAGGGAACTCACAAAGTTGGCTGGTGTTGGCTTCGTTATGAAGCAGGTGGGTCCCACCACCGGAGCTGCCCATGCCAAGTTGGCTATGAAGGGCTTGTTGTTGTTGCAGGGCCGAGTATTGTTGTTGGGTATATAGCATGGAGGAACGGCCTGCCTGTTGCGCCTGTTGGGCCTGCAAGTAGTGTGCGCCCGATTGTATCATCCCACTCTGACCATACTGTCAAATTAAAGATCAAACAAATGCAGAACAATATCATACTTTAATGAGAAAACGTCATCCTCTAAAACATGAAGAAAAGATGTCTTTTGCTTTCCAGTTATCATCAATAATGACTTTCTAATTTCACCTAGAATGGCTAAACAATCACCTTTTGATGAACATATGGCTTACTTAGTTGCAGCCTTAAAACAAATAAGCTTGATCTTTTTGAGGTTGAAAAAAGAGCCGGGTTCAATCACCTTCAAGCTTATAGCGTTTTGGGGGACAAAAAAAAAATCAGCTTTGATGTTAAAGGGGAATAAGGTTAAAAGAGTAGGCAATGAAACACAGTATATGCACTAAGAACAATTTGGTTATGCTTGTTTGGATCAATTTCAAGTCATTGACTTATTTTAAACATTACGACTAGCAACGTTCGGTACTTACTTGAGAGTGCATAGCTGGTTGAGGCTGAGAATCGGCAATAGCAGCAAGATACATAAGATTTCTCTGAAGCCTTGCTTGGTTCCTGCATATGAGAAAAGAAAGTTTAATTTGGTATTAGTAATCCCATTTATGATTTATGAATTGCAATTGGTTCCATACAAGTAAATATGATTATGTCATTTCTAATTGTTCAGGACTATTATCAACACATTCACACTAAGATGTTGATATTAAGCGGAAAATGTATGCACAAGTTGATTTTTATTGGCAACAAACTGTTTTTGCAAACCTCTGTAAAAAGAGTCTAAATAGGAAGTGAACAAAGAATATACACGTTATCACTAGCTTGGGTGCAATCTTATATCCTACAGTTAAGCTTCTAAATCAGACAAGAAGAGCAGACCAAGGAAAAAAAATGAAGGTAATGATTCCATGATCAGTGGCACTAAACCTTAAAAACTACACAACCAAATAAATGCCCGAATTATAAAGATTAAGAAATAGGACTGCGGAAAATATCAGGAGATCGATCGATATTGTTCTTACTCTGCAAGCTCGCTTTGATTTCCGGCATTCTGGCTCTCAACAATTCTGAGGATCAAAGACTTGTTTTCATCCAAATACTGTACAACAAGAGAACAAACGAACATGTTATAATGAATGGCAATAAATGCCTTTTCTCAAGCATCACTCCATTTGTTCAACCAAATAAATTAAGCAACGACATGGATAATGAAAAGAAGACAACAATTTACGGGGAGGCCATGACGAGATGGCTAGCGTTCAAAAGTCTGCTTGGTAAAACAATAATTGTACAAACAATTAAGAGATCTAATTCTTTAATCTTCTAATGAAAAGGAAGTTGGGTCCAAAATTTGGAGAATCGGCGATTGGAATGAGCTGATATGATATACACATTAGTTCTACTTTATAGTCTTTATTGTTGGTTCCTCTTGCTCTATGTTTCATGTAATTAGAATAAGTAGGAACATAATTCGTTCAAAATATTCAAATAAATGAATAATGACATAATTTGTTCAAGTATTCATCGGACAAAAGATATCATTGTCTGGCTCCGATTCAATATAAATCATGATTGGAGAGTTTGATTTCATCAAGGAAAGATTAAAATCACAAGTTATAAAAAGACCTAAACAAGATAGCTCATATGCTTGAAGCCTTTAACTAATTAGGATTTATCAATTGCAACTTGCCCATGAACTCAAAAAGTAAACATTTAAAAAAGTCTCATTCCCCTTTCAAAAAAAGATTGAATAAAGCATGAAAAGAACATATTTTTGGTCAGAGCAAAGCCGCCAAGCTTTTAGAATAACAAGATGTTAGGTTACTAGCAAAACACAACATGTGACTAGCCAATAGCAAGTTCCACATAACCAAGTGATAAATATTCACAATAAACAAAAACCAGCTTTAATAAAATACCTAAATTCCTCACACAATACACAAGCTTCAACAACACCAATTTGTTAAGGATAGAGGTTTTCTGCAACATCTAAGTTCCTTTCTATTTTGCATTTCATAAAAACTGCAATTCTTTTTTTTTTTATAGTAATATGTGACATAAATAAGCTATTAGTATGAGTTTTCTTTTACACCCCAATAAATTAGAAGTTTTAAGCTGTAATGATCCATCGTTTGTCCAGCAGACATAATATAATTCCTTCTAATTAAATACTTCAAAAGTCAAATAAAAAGAAGCTATTAAACCAGATCCAGTATACTAGAACTCACTTTTATCAAGCATAAAATGAACTAACTAAGTTTTTCTTTGCTACATATATTTAAATAACCCAATTTCAAAACAGAAAAAAAAGGCTAAATAAAGCACCAAACTAAACTAGCATGAAAAAACAAGCTAAATAAAAGATTGAATCAACATGTATATAATTATAGAGGGGGGGTAAGAGATATAGACCTGCTGAATATGATGAGTGGTAAGGTTGTTGTTAGGATTGTAATTAGAAGACATCATATTCATATTCATATTCATACTATGTTGCATCTGCATCACCTTATGCAATGTCTTTATATATAAATGTAATGTTTCTCTTTTAGTAGGAGTTTGTTTTAGGTTGAGAAAATAGCAAAAAGTGCAAGTGACAGATTCCAAATAAGAGAGAAGGAAATAGTAATAGTAGGTGCAGGAACTGTGTTAAAAGTACTGAGAAAGAGTTTTATATAATATATATATATATATATAGACTGAGGTTTAGAACTCTGGATAGGATCTAAAATAAAATAGCCTATGCATTAGGGTTAGGGTTTTGCTCAAATATATAGGAGGTCATTTTTTATTTCAAAATACACGTTTTTAGTTTCTCGTGTATGTCCTTAATTTAAAAGAGAAACACCATTCATGTTGACGTTTCCGTTTTGCTTTTTTTTTTTTTTTGTTTTGTTAATGTCAAAAGATACTTATTAATTTGTTAGTTTTCTGTGTTATTGTTTCTCATTTTACTATTGTTTCATTTGTATGTCCTTTAAGAGAAACATGATCCACATTGATTACAACTTGTCATATACTTACGGGTTATTATTCTATTACTATTAATTCTTTAAAACGCATTTTCCTAATTATATAGTGATTAAGTGTAATGTTGATAGATGATTAAAAAGGATAGGTCGAAAGGATTTTTGGACAAATGCATGAGATGCATCTTGTAAATAAACCTTTAGTTTCTGTTTTCAATAACAAGCCTCATACACCAAAATAAATGTATGCACGAGTGTTGGCGTATTATTACTAAATTTAATTAATACTTAGACAAGTAGTCTTTTTTATAGTATTTTATATGGCATGTCTAATGTGCAAAAATACGTTTGCAGAAAGTGTTTAGTGCTACACTAGTAGTATTTTATAATCATGGAGTAACATTTTTTTTTCATTTTTTTATTATTGGAAAGATAAGATAATAAGACTAGGTCTGCGCTTCTTTGTTTTGCAAACTTTTAATGTACGGCAACAGGTGCTTGTACAGTAACATTTAATCAATCACTTCATCCACTTGAAAATAATATCAGACCATGCTTTTGAGTTTTTTCAAGTTTTTAACTTTTAGTACTGATGTCAATGTGTAAGCTTTCTATGTCATAAAATCTTCCTTCTTACAAAAATAATAATAATAATATTACTTGGAAAATAAATTCTCCATCTTCCACACTAGCCTTATTATGAATTGTTTCTACTTTTTTACTAAGAAAACTTGGACCAATTGTATGTAAAAAATGTCATTGAAAAGAAACGCACAAAGATCCCATACAATTTTTTTAATATTTACACTCAATATACATATATTGCACAACATTATGAAGATTTATTTAGTTATTGTGAAATGTGAACCTATATACTCCGGTAGCATCACAACTCGAAAGTAAAACAATACTTGAGAACATAAAAAGACGTTATCGTTTGGAGGACAGGTTAGAGTAGATACGTTTGTAAAACAATATATGTCCCTAGCTACTATAAATAATACATGGTGGATATGTATGTAACTACTTATTGTGATGAAATGAAGGACTTATCGTCCTACATTATTTTATCAAATATTTTGGAAGGAAATGTAATATAAAATTAAATTTTTACAATATGGGGAGGAGTAAGAATAAGCAATAAATTAATAAATAAAGAGAGGAGAGTGACAGCAAGATGGTCACGTGATATAGGGATTTTCATGTGACAGAATATAATTGTATCAAATAATCAATGTATGTAATGTTACGTATTATATAATTAATAAAATTATGTAATGTATGTTGAAAAGTGTGTGAGAAAAGACAATAAATGTTGGGGTTCTGAACCACTTTGGTCCAAACACAAACACACACTTTCATTAGTATGTGCTCACCTCACCTACTATTCACTTTTTCTTTTATTTTATTTCATACTTGCATTTATTAATTCATCCACGTCCACTTAATTTATGTTCTTTCTTTAGGACTAACTTTTTTTCATTAATATTCTTGGGTTATTTGAGTTTATTTGAAGTGAGGTGAGCACATACTAATGAAAGAGAGAGATGAGTTTATTTGGATTATTTCATACTATTTACTTTTTCATTGATTTCAGTTGGGTTAAAAGTAGATGATTCAGTTTGATTTTCTTTAGAATCATCTATAGTTGATTTTGTTGGGTCTTGTTCGATTTGTTTAGTTTGAAGTTTGGAAGTTAATGAAAAAAAAAAACACAAGATAATTCAAAGTGATACTAAGTTGAAGAAAAATAATAATTTATATTTTTCTTTTTTAAAGTAAAACTGAAATTGCAACTAATTTTATATAATAACTTCAACATAGAAAAAATATATTTAAGAGAAAACATAAAATCGATCAACATCATATCGCTACTTAAATACATATATGTTTGTAAATTATTTATATATAAATTGTTAAAGTCGAAAATCTTGGAAGTTTATGTGCAAATCACTCATATAGTTTACGTGATTATTTGTATTTTCGCCAATATGTCAATTGCACATGGGCTAATTTTATTTCATTTTGTCTTTCTAAGCTCTGATCAATTTATGAATGTTGGACCCCAAAATATATGTCTTGCTTTTTTCGAGAAACAAAGCAAACAATAAAAATAAATGCTCTGACTATAGTACACGTACTGGAAATTTAGTAGTACTACAGCATGATTTTAAAAAAGGGAGGTAAAATTTCTTATTCGAATTGGTCTAATATGATGCACTATTTTCTGAACTCATATTTAAGTGTTACATAAGATTTGGGCAAAATTAACTTTGAGAACAAATTTCATTTCACGAAACGTAAGTCCATCTGCAAAAAATCAGAGTATTCATTTTGATGAGAAAAATAACAAGCTAGTGAAAATAGTCCTTAGTTGTACACTGGTGTTACATTTAGCCAACATTTGAATCAGATAATTTATATAAGAGAAATATATATATAGTAGTACGTAACGTACAAACATGCTATAACACACACTTGAACCCAAGAGTTGGTACTTCACTGTTGTACTTCTTTTCCATGTAATTAAGTAACTAATTATGTTAATATCATGTGTAAATTACTAATAGTAGTTTTAAGTGTCATAACTTTACATATATAGTACTGTATTAGTGTGGAAACTGGAAGCTATATATGTACCCCCCAAAGGACAAATTAATAACAAAAATTAAAAATAGAGGCAAAAAAATAATGTTTGCTTTGAAAAATAACAACATCCATAACTATTGATACTAGCATAGATGTGAAAAATTAGTTAAGGAACAACTTGTTATCTCTTTGGCTAAAAATAAAAACATTTGCATAATGAGAGTCAATGACACACTCATTTTTTAAGTCAGTCGTATTGAAGTCGTATGACAAAGATGTCACATGTGACATGTTTAGTTTAATGTTCTTACCAAACTTTCCATTTTTACATTTAATGGCCAGTAAAGTAAAACTTTTTTGCTTTTCGGAAATTATTAACTTTGGTGACATGATTTGTACTTTTTGGATTTCATTTAATTTGCTTTGCAGAAGTCATGTGCCTGTGGGGAAGTTTGACCAATTGTTAGATATTATACTACTCTTTTGAATTTTTATTTGATATTTTTATTTTGGTTGGATTTTCTATTTTATTTTTCATGTGATTGTATATATAAATATTGATCAAACTCAACACATCTCGTTTAGACTGTCTATATATATGTCGTCTGTCACAAAGAGGCATATAACTTTTTCATGAATGAATACATCTTTACTATCTATTAAACATATAAATACATAAAGTTCAATCACAAATCATTAACTATTAAACGAGACAAAGGTCTCACAAATAGATGTTTTGGATGTTATTCATATCAATGACTTTATGTATATTTTTTTTTAGAGTAAGCGTATATTAGCAAAGCTTAAAATGTCCGGAGGCTACAAAACGTGTAATGGTCCCTTATAATATTAGTACTACTAATCGGTTCTTTGGTTCAAACATTTGCGAGCATATAATTGAGGATTACTTTCAACATTTGGCGGACTTTTTAACTATGTATTTTCATTTATTATAATAATATCTAAAATGTGATCAAAATAACATACAAAATATGCATTTCTAATCCATTTATTACCTCTCATTCGTTTAATAGTAGTAATTATTTGTGAAATGAACATTATGTCTTGATATATATATATATTCCTAATGTACATAGTAGTAAAGATGTATTGATGAAAAAAGTTATGACCCTTAGTGAGATAACCCATATATACACGAGAACTGTTATTTCCATTTTAAATATCAATTCAAAAACTCAACCGGATGAACGTGAGTTTGTGCTATTCAAGGAGCAATATAAACAATTATGTCTATAACATTTAATAACCAAATTATTTTTCTTATTCACTCAATTTTTATACAATACATAACTGATAAAATACATATTTATCTCTCAAAATATACATAAAATACAATCTATAATTTGATAAAGCAAAAGATAAATATCCAACATAATAAAAACTCAAATAAAAATATATTAGAACTCTAGTTGATCATACACTAAATTTAAATATTAATTAAAAATAATAAAAATTGTTAAATATAAAAACTCAACCTACTAAAAACTCAAATAAAAATATACTAGAACCTTAGTTGACTCTGACCTAAATTTAAATATTAATTAAAAATAATAAAAATTGTTAAATCTAGCATAAATTACTAATATATATATATATATATATATATATATATATATATATATATATATATTGAAAACATAAATGATTATTCTTAGTGTTTTAGTGACTAACCATGTCATGTGTACATACATGTCAGCTTAGCGGGTAAAGTTTTTGAATAAAAAAATTGGTAAGTAAAAGCATTTCTCTATATACACAGTCTAACGAGTTGTTAAGTTAGTGATCTTTTATCATTGATAATTGGTTGGCGTTCATCTTGGTATATATCGATTTATGTATCTGTATACATTAGAGAATGTGTTAAGTTGTATTTTATTATCTAGTGTATTTCTAAGTTGTACAAAAGTGTAAAGTGACCCAACCTGAACCGATCCAAATAAACCTACACGTTTACCCGATCCACAACGGGTGGGGTTGAAACCCGGATTTCTGCATCCCTGTACATAGTAGTACTAGCATATAGTTTCCCATAATTTAGTAATAATAGTGTATGTCACTGAGCCCAAAAACGTAAATACATAAGCTGAGTATTTTCAAGTTTTCAATCTGAAACACACAGTCCATAAGCTAGTAACTCGATCACCATGACCCAATATAAATTTCTTCAGAATAGTCAAGAAAAATAGTAGTAAGAAAAATATTATACTATGAAACATTTTCGTAGTTATCGAAATTAGCATGTCAAAGAAAAGTCATTAGAATTAGTTCACAAATAATATCCCAGTGCCCTATCTTTTAGTTTTACTCATGTTAAAACATCAAACTACGATTGAGTAACATTATGGTATTTTTCACTATAATTCAAACTATGTAAGTCACTTTTTTGGGAAATATAATTCTACATATATTACGGCATTTAAAAACCATGCATTAACCTCACAAGTAAAAAATTCAATAATAATTCGACAGGTATAAGGACCTAAAATACAAACGAATTAAACACAGGTATGTGCTTCATAACCATACTTACTATTCCATTTCTATGTGGTCATCTACTCCAAAAAGAAAATTGATAGTAATGTCAAAAATAAATAATTATCTCTCCACTCGTTTTCTTTCTTATCGATTACTTATTCCGATCTTGTTTACTATCGTGACTTTTCGAAACCGATGCAAAGTTAACTATGACATCACTTGGAATAAGAACTTCTGATGTGCACCGACGTTTTTTGCCTCCGGGAATGTAGGTACAAGGATTGCTACCTGAAGAGGGTACCTTCCCTCTCAAAGATTCGGCGAGTAAGTATTTATTTTCCATCCATTTCTCTCCGTCTAATAGCCTCATTGCAGAATTTTCTCGTAAGCCCAAAATCATCATTACGGTGAAAATGAGAACTATTTTGTCGCAGTTATGTATGTAACAAGCCATGCCTCAATCTCCCGTGAAGAAAGTCAATCGAAATTTTACAAAAACTGATTTACGAACACTAGAGGTTTCGATGTTCTTAGCTTCAAATTAGGGAAAAATAAATTAAAACAAAAATGAGAAGCTTGAGGAATGGTTATACAAGAATGTAATGAAGTTTGCTGATGATTTGTCTGCAATATATATATATATATATAGACCTAAAAATGTGTTATTAACCTTTATTCTATTCTTGTGTTTGCATGAGGTGAATATATCGAAGGTTGACTAAAAAACCGCGGCTTAAACATTTGACAAAAGCATATTTAAAAGGACTTTATTACTTTGAATACCATACGTTATTTTAGCCAACTTATTTCTACTAAGACCTCATATTTCTGATTATTTAGCCAACTTATTTGACAACGACTTAAAATTTGGTTTCACTTTGTAGACACATGCACGAATCACACGTTAATATGTACATATATAATTAGTACATGAAAGTACGTATGTATTAATAAGAAATATGGTTTAAAACTATTGCCAGGAATCATTTCGATATATATACCAGGTCCCTCAGTAACTGCTAATTGCGTCTTTACGGTAGCAAAAAAAAAAACTATTCCGTTATTAATATGTCGCTTCTCGCTTATAAATATATATTACTAGTTGACAAATATCATTTGGTGATTAAATATTTTGTTATATATTTCGATTTTAATTTAATTTAATTTGGAAAAAGATAGATATAGTGTATGTTGAAAGGGGGCAAATGGACGGAGTAAATTATTAGGAAATTGTTGACCAGTGTAGCTTTTTGCATAACATATTTGTGGTTTTGACTTAAAACTAAAGTCAAATTATACATACATTGCGTTCAAATTGCTAAAAAAGTAAAAGTGAATACGTGAGTTGTCATACAAAAAGCTAATTTAAAAAAAGGCAAATTGTAACCTTATTCGATCGAGACTTCCCTATTATGTATGTACGTAGGTTATAATTAAATTATATATTCTGACAAATGCATAATAATGCACCGTCTACCTTTTAACTTGCTTCTTTGCCCGGTTTATCGTAATAATACAAAGACTGTCACTATAAGCGGTTTTCAGTGGCCTGTCGAAACGTTTCCTGCGTTGTTTGGTCCAACGGTATGAAATGCAGGTAAATTCGAGTTGTGTTTATTTATAAATGCTCCTACATTATTTTTACTCTAAAATTAACTACTTTCTAAAAAAAAAAATACAGATGTTAGGCTTGCTTGGTTGCAATTTTAAAACAAACTGCGGGTTATTTTAGGATAAAAAAGAAGTTGGTTCATCCAACTTTAAATCCCCGTTTACTGCATTCCAGTTTACCAGAGAGCGAAAAGACACATTTATCAGATGGACAACCAAATATATTGCAGTTTGCGAGAATGTAGCAAGGAAACACTTAAAAGCTACAAACTAACAAGCCATATCACAAGATCGATAAAGTCCAGGAATCAGACTACATGCGGTTTTCTTTAACTTTGGATAAATGCCAAGGAACAAAACACGTACTTATATTCAGACGTTAATTACAAAGCCTAAGATCATTGATCATCTTAAATACTTGATCACCCTCCAAATTCTTAATGTTACCTCTGCAAAACATTGCGTGTATCAGTAAATATCTTTTTCAATAATTTGAATATTTCGATACTAATTATGGTTCTCAAGTGTACTTAGAATTGTCATCAAATTACATTTCTAAGACAAGCTGACAGAGTCGAACAAGTAAGTTTACACAAGGAAAAGTGAATTACTACTTCCCAACTTTCTTTCTCAGTTTTTTTCTTTTTGCCTTTTGTCCAATTTATGTCCTTCCAGTGCGAACTTAATGGCCTGAAATGAAAAGCTTGAAGTTGAATGAGACTAATGGTATTTCTCTTCCACAAAATAAAAAAAGGCAGGTAATTTGCTCAAGCTCACGTAAAGAGAACTCAGCGATTTGGTTTAATTTTCTAGAAATTTTTAAATTCATTCCGGTTGTACAATCCAAGAATCCATAAAACAAATGAACAAATGCCAACGTTACATAGTTATACCAAACTTATCAATGCACTTGGAAAAACCAGAACGAGAGAAAAAGAAAAGAAAAATTGAAACACAAAATCTATACCCTATACAACTAGTCCCAGAAAGGAAGATGCTTTTTTCATCCATCTCTAAGTTACATTATAATGAATCCACGTTGCCGCTAAATTATCTCAACCTGGTGGGGTTATTGGAGAAGAGACAGAAACAAAGTGAGAATTTGCAAACTATGAATGTGTAACACATGTTTATATAACCACCCTTTGTGTTGAAAAGCCCAACAATTTCGTAACATCTTGATGATAAATAAATCAAAATGAACAGTTTCGATCGTTCTTCATGGTGGTGATTTCGCCAAATTTTCCTAATTGTAGATTTTCACTGGCTTCTCAAAAGTGTGTCGATTCTGCACAAAATTAATAAAGTCATAGCAGGTTAATAAGGCGTCTAAACCATTATTTTGTTGCACCATTTAAACTCAACTTTTTTTGCTTTTGTATATGAAGAAAGCTGAGGTTTTCTGATCTATTTGGCTTGAAAAAAGCTCAAGTTTCTAGCTGGATGAACCTAGTTTTATTTTCTGAACCTCAAAAGATCCAGCTTATTTGCTAAAAAAGCAATCATTTACTTTAAAGCATCTCAGAAACCAATTCGTTTCAAGTTTCAATCAAAAGTGCTTCAAATTATATGGTTGGTTTGGTTTTAACTTTTAAGCTCAATCTCATTTTTCTTTTTAATTAAGGATAAGCTAACTAGATTTGATTTGCTTAAGCTCAATCTCATTTTCTTTTTACTTAAGGATAAGGTAACTGGATTTGATTTGCAGGCTTACACGCTGCATCTAATGTTTTCCAGCCTGAAAAGTCCAGAAACTTAAGCGGAAAGAAACCAGTTTGTTTCTCGTCTGGCATAAGCCATCTTATTTGCTAACAAAAATGCAGCTTAACAAGCCACATCACTGGACAGTAGACACAATTCAGAACTGCAATTTTCTAGAGCAGCTATTGAGTCGTATTGACTTTTCAGCCATCTTGTATAGAAAGAAAACTACCTTACAAAAGGACGAAAATAGGGAAAGAAGACCATGTCAGAGCTCTTTCAGCAAAAAACGCAAAGAGATGTTAAAATACTAACAAACAAGGCATGCGCACAAGTTTGAGCCATAGAACGAAAATGAAAACCCTTCAACGTAAATATTGCGTGGATCACTAATTGATTCCTATTCTTTTTTCTCCTTTTTTTTTAATTTATCTTAAACTAGGTTTTAGCTTGTATTTGTGTTTAAGTGACAAGTGATTTTCCAAATACCTGATTGGCTGCATATGATCTTTTAGGAGCATTATCTAAGTGCTCTAATCCCAAATATTGTTCCCAAGCACCATAAACATCCCTTCTCTGGAAACAGAAAACAGACAAGGAAAAATATTGAAGCTCGTTAATGATCTCAACTAAAGTTGTGACATAATATGGCTTGTCTGCATGGAAGAGAGAGAGAGAGAGAGAGAGAGAGTAAATTCACGGGTACCTGAAAGCGACTGGAAACGATGTCTGAATCTTCAAGATATTCAGGACGACCCAGGGATAAAAATGCAAACTTCCACTGACAAGATTACAAATGTAAAATTTAATAATGTTAAAAGTATAAAACCAGAGAAATTGAATGTAGTACAATTACAATAGATATAAGATAATTACCTTAGCAAACTCTTCATCTGGAACCAGCAATTTCTTTTGTACACGTAATTTGACATCGGCTAACGTCTCGCCCTCATGAATTACGAGGAAAAAAGGTTCCCCAAAGTTTTGGACCTGTCATTTCAAACATAATAGAGATGGAAGAAAGATAAATAAGTAAAGAATGCATACCATTTAGATAGTGGTTCTGCGAAATGGCTAGTCTTATTGTAGAAAATTTTCATCACCTGAGTCTGTGAAGCATCTTTCATGAAGTGATAAACATGAATGAGACGGTCATTGGGGCCCAGATCTTTCTCCTCTTCTGGAATCTGCATTGAGAAATAATTAGTTCTATAATAAGCTTGGAAAAAATGCAAACTCGGTGGAAATAAATGACATAGGGAAATAAGCCGACTTAGAACATTCGAAAAAAGCTTCAGCTATAAAAAAAAAACACTTATGCAGAACTATGATGAAGAAGAAGCCTGGTAAAGTAAGTATGAAATAGCTACCTCCTCGGCACGTAAGGTCCAGTATTGATCATTAATATTCTCTATCTTCTCGTTGAGCGGGAAAATCTACAGATGTAAAACATGGACTAAGTACAATACCAAAATGCAATACAGTCATGTTAAAAAATTGTATCATACATAGAACTCATTATTTGAAGTTCAGCAATACCTTGTAAATCTTGTGATAGAAAACCTCGAGCAACCTTATTTCTGCATTTGGATTAGACAACTCAACCTATTCCACATTAAAGACCGATAAAATATAACTAATTTCTGTAATTAACAATAAGGAGCGAAAGACGAGCAAAAGGAAGAAATGAAACGAGTGGAATGAATAGAACTGCATAATTTTCTAAAATACCATCACAAGTTAATCCACATCTTGCACAAACACAATAACATGACCACAATTAAAACATCAAAATTGGTATTTACCTTGGTCTTAAGGTCATTAAGCACATCTCCGACTGTGCTTTGTTTAGGCAATCTAATAGTATGAGTTACTACCTGATAAAGAGTAAAAGCAAGTGTAATTAATTGAGAACCAAGTAAAATGCTTAATGTAAATGCTACAGGCAAGGGACTTACATCATCCTTGGTAGCATGATGAAAAGCAACTTTTAGGGTTTTAAGTCCTTGCAACTCAGGAAGAGGAATATCTAACACCTCATAGTAGAGAATATCCGAACTCTGTCCACAATATGTTAACATTAGAACAAAAAAAATAGAACATTTACCACTAAATAAGATACACTTCAATAAATTTTTATATTATTGGAATAATATTGTTCAATAAAAAGACATCAATTTGATAAACAGACTTCGATGGACTGATTTTGGATATACATAGTTTGCCTTCAAGAGAATAATAAGTTCCCACTAGCTAGCACTCCCTGGGAAATAAATCCAAAATATGCCGCATAGTGAGAAATGCCCTAAGAATAAGGGTTTCTGAAGATTAAAATAAAATGGCTTAATGGGAACAATAAGTTCACACCAGCTAGCACCCCCTGGAGAATAATCCAAAATATGACGCTTAAGGTAAATGCCCTAAGAAAAAAGGGGTTTATCTTGGAAAGAAAGATAAATTAACCATTAAATGACAATTAGCTGAACAGACCACCTGATTATAGTGGATGAGCATGTCCGAAAGATGATCGACCCCACGATATTTGATGGGTTGGGGCTTCGGTTGTTGGGAATAGCAGTTATGCGGGGTAAGCCTGATTTTAGAAGGATCATCTAACCCAAGATGTTGCGCTACTCTTCCCACAACATCGTCATAATTATGAAGCTTCGACCTAAAATTCAATAAAATTAACCATCAACATCTAAAAAAACTAAAAGAGTTCCGGAAAGAGATTCATTATAGCATAAGTTCTGCATAGAGTAGATTATATGTTAAAAAATAGAACAATATGGCTTGCACACTGTATGACTGATAATTAATTAGTGACACTAACAAGCAATAAAAGAGATAACCCAATAGGCTCATACACTAAACAACTTTATTTAATATATAAAAAAGTAATCATAAAATAGAAACTGCGCTTTAACTTGATCTTATTTTAAATCCAATTTTCACTTCTTTTACACTTTCTTTCCACTTCTGGCTGAAGCTCTACATGTTCTTTTCCATTATAGGCAAACACAAGTTTCAAATCCCTTTTAACGCGTCCTTTTTTTACTATATTCCCAGCCTTACACTGCCAGGGCCGACCCTATGGCTAGCCAAGTCAAACAGCCCTCTGGAGCGAGGCTAACTTAGGCGCAATCGGATGAGGAGCATGAAAAAAAATGGATTTCTAAAGTTAAATTGACTCAGAAAAATTGAAATTGGTCGTTACTTTAGGGAATTTGAGACCCACAATATTCGAGTTGATGATTTCTATTAAAAGAATCCATCTATGGGTTCCGAGGTTAAAAAGAAACAAGAAATCTTTGGGTGGGTTTCTAAAAGAAGAGCGAAATGGAAGAACAAAGAAGATGACTTTTTTCCAGAGTGGTCCTCATAGTTTTATAAGTGATTTACTTTGGCATATATATTTGTAGTTAGAGATTATTTCTTATTGTTTATTTGTGTTGTTGCGGAAAAAAGCCGACTTGAATTTTTTTGAATGCATTATTTTTGTTAGATAAAAGATATTGGGTGCAAAAAAATTCAGTCCGCTAGGATGCTGCAAAAGAGCTTGGGCTGGCCCTGTATACGTCCCTCTCATACATTTATGAACTAAAATACATATAAAGAAGATAAACAGTTGTATAAGACACATAATTATTGTAAAGCCAGAAAGAACTTACAGCTCCAGAGAAAATTCGTCCTCCTTAGGTTTCTCCAAAGAACGAAACCGAACAACCAGACGATTATGCACATATTCTAGAAAAGAAGGAACATCTGGATAGCGACATTGTTCATCACTTTCAGATTTAGGAGATTTTTGAAAGCAAATAATGTCACCATCCTCTAGCTGCAAAGTATTACTTTAAAATTCATTTCTTTTTCACCGAACAATAAACAAATAAAATGCCATTTTAAAAGGTTTTGTTAATACCTGACTACCACGGAACGTTAGCTTCTTGTCTATATGCTCACACATGACATTCGGTTCAAACTTTATTTCCTGAAAATCAAAGAGGATATAACGTAATTAATACACGAGACCAATAAATGAAGAATCTTATAGACCTGAAAAACCGATACTGACCTCAAAGAGTTCAATTTCATCACTAGGATTAAAACCACCTAATTCACCAAGTCTTGCCAATATATCCACTGGTTTGCCATTGGCTTTAACAAAATTTCTCCCAACATACCTGAAAAGCGCCAAAAATAATGAGTTACCAACCAAAAAACAACTGGAAGACATACCACAACTCAATAAAAGAATAATTTAAGTACCGTAGCTCCTCTTTTACGGGGTCATAAAGTTTGAAAAAGAGAAGGATTTCATCTCTACTCTTAGTAGGTGGAGGGACTGGCTTTAAATCCTGCATAATATGTAAATAAGAACGATCAAATGGTTACATAAAAGGGAAAAATGAAGAATTTAATTGAGCAACTGGCAGAATATACACATCATATCAGAAAGCAGCAATAATAACCAAAATTATGTTTATTAGTTATTATTGGTAGCCGTTTCCCATCCCCATAAACCGAAAGAAATATCCATACATCTGACGACTACTTAAAATTTGAAAAATACCACACGCCTTATTACATACATATATACAAATATGTAAGCAATCGTTTCAAAACAGAAAAGATTGAGATTACCTGCCCATGTTCTACTTCCAGAAACAATTTCAACTCAGTACTGTTTGCCTTGTTAGAAACCTCTCTCAAATTTACAACCTGCAATTTGCATCACTCGAGGTCAGTATCTAAACCAATTCGTCAAAGCAAATATGATACAATCATATAACATAATATCGAAGTCTAAGGAAAACGGAAATTACAGATTGAGCTTCCTCTTGCGGGGTCAGTGGACGATTTGGACGGTATGTGTGGTTTTGGCGCTTTGCCCATAACCAAAAACGTTGTAGCTGAACAGGTATTCCAAACTCTTTGGCAACCTCCTCCTGAAGATAGACACAAAAATGGAGTTAGTAATAATTAATGGAGCCAGATATCCAAAGTTAACGCTAAAAGAAAAAACAGAAAAAGGGACTGAGAGTTAAAGAAAAATGGTATTGGTTTAATCCTATAAGGTAATTGGAAAACAAATGACTACTTCAGTCCTGAAATATACATCACCTGAGATTAGGCGCGTATTGTTCAGTCAGTGTCAAGTATTCCTCTATGGTTTCAGTTGTGTCCATTAGTTTATTCACAAAACAGACGGAAAATTTGTCATTCACACAAAAATGACCATCCGTGTGCAAAGATAAGATATTTAATGTAAGGTTTTTCTTTTTCCTAAATCATACAACTTTCGGCAAACTGAAGGAACAAAAACAACAAGTTCCTCAAAACTGTGTATTTTTCAAAAAAGAGGCAAAATCGCATTAAAGGTCAATTATGAGGGGTTAAATGTACTTTACCACTGCAAACATTTTGGAAACTTGTAGGGAAATGAAAGTGATAATAAATGTCATGATACGAAAGAAACAAGATTCCCAGGGGCGCGTTGGAAACATAAGTTTAATAAAAAAGATTGACCTGAAGTGTTGGTTTGGCACATTTATACACTCGAACTCACTTACATTCACACACAAAAAATAGTACGTAAGGAGACCAGAAATTGGTAAGTGTAAAATAAGTTTTCAGCGGCATCTCAGAAACTCGTCTGAGTATAGTCAACAAAGCAACAAAATAAGTACCTTAAAAACATTAAAAGGCGTCTGTTTTTGAATACGGAAACTGCGAACTTTGTCATGGTCAACAAGATCAAAGTATATATCCTTTCCAATTTGTTCAACAAGGTCGTCATCACGAGCAACCTAGGTCACCAAAGTGAGTGAGAACAAAGGTAATGTACATATACCATTTAAAGATAATTGGGAAGAAACAATTTAAAATGCACAAACCTTTATGACAGTATAAAGATGAGCCTCCGCCTTCTCCTTTTTCTTTTGCTCTTTCTCCTCTTGCTCTTTCTTCAACCGTATCTACATTTAATTTTGCAAATGAGTACACTTAGTACCAGTAAAAGAAACTCAAATTGACAAGAACACTAGGGAAGTTTTACCCTTAGGTGTTCAGCTATGTCCATTTCATCAACATTACAAATAATCTTGTCCTTGTCACTCTCACGTATATACACAAGCATATATGCATTAGAATATTTTGTGAACTTGAAGGGAGAGTTGTTGAATCCAGGGTTTGTCTGTGGTAGCTGTTTGAAGCAAGCGGAAAACATTGCAAGAACATTAGTTACAGAAGACAAAAAGTCAAAACACCTTTACCAATAATAAAAAAAAGGCTACCTCTTCTTCTCCACCATATTGTTCCTCTAACGCCCTCTTGATATCTTCTTTTGTTACTCGTTCATCATCAAACTTCAACCTGTCAGCAACCCACGCCGTTTAAATATGGTGATAAACACAAAAGGTGGAAAGAACAGTTATAATGACATGATCATTTCAATACCAGACTTGCCTCAGAATAAAGTGAAAACAGACAAACTCAGTGAAGAGAAAAAGAATAAGAATAATGGTTTGCGTAGAGCCATTTTTCGCAAACAACCTTTACACTTGACCAAAAGTGACTGCAAACTTCCCAAGAAAACCACTAGACTCCTCTCTGTTCCCCCCACCCCACCCACCCAAAAAAAACTCCTCAATTTTACCTGCCAATTTCTTCAAATCTCCTCTCTCTAAGACAACAAAGTGCAGATATGTACGGACATTTAAAAATTACCATGGACATTGATAACAAATTTCGATACATTACTGCTACATTTTCGCAGGTTTTAGATCTCAAGGATATAAATGTATACTAAACTTAAAGCCCATATGTAATGTTGCTATGGAAACTAACCATTGATCAGAGAGAGTTGGTCTGATATAGGCATAGTAATGTCCCCCATGTACACCTCCACTATGAACCAAAACGCTGCAAAAAACAAACAGCAAATTAACAAAATACCACTTTTTATTTTAAAACAAGCATGAGAAATAAAATAAAGAACGCAGTCAAATGCACCTGTGAAGTGTATACAAGTTTCGGATGCTCCTGTCTGCATCAGGTGACAAGTATTTTCCATTCTCTCTATCAAGATCAAGTTGTAAGGGGAACTCATACCGGTCATTTATCTGTTCGACAAGTATACTAACCATCAACAAGGAAGCACAAAAGAGATAAAGGCTATAACTTTAGATAACACTAACAGTGTGTCGAAAGAAAGGATCAGAAAAACAACACGTAAACTAACCTTGACCATAGTGTCTCGCATAAAATCATATTCAAATCGTTTTAACTGAAGTTGAAGAACGGGTGGAAAGTCAATGAAGAGTACACCCTTCTTTGCTTCCTACAAATGTCAGTAATAGCAATTAGCATCTCATTATTCAAGAATAATAGAAGCACAATTGAAATTTGAGTCGAAACAGAAATATAGTTAATAACACTCATAATCACAAAAGGCGAGATTCATAAGTAATCCTAATAAAATAAGCACCCGACTTTCTATAAACCAATTCCTTTAATGTAACAGAAAAATTAGGGTTAAAAATGAAATTTAATAACATTGATTACCAATGTGAAAGCACAAACCTGTAACCCATATTGTTCGGCATGATATTTATTATCGCCCTCGAGTTGTTCCACCTCAACGTACTTATCAAAAGAAGCATAAACATCACGGCATCCCTTCACATCAAGTTGAAGGTCTGTTTTCCAAAAGAAAGATAACAGGTCAACAACCAAATCTAAGAAATAAGTAAACTTTTACGGCTAGCAACGTCATTTACCATAAAACGACTCTTTCCTAGTAGATTTGTAGTCTACATTTATGCATTCTATGTAGTTCATATGATGTCCTTCAAACAATTGCTGTATTGTTCCCTCCACCACAGTTCCCTGAAACAACAAGACAACGAAACCACGCATAAACGATCTTCTTCCTCCGAAATGTGAAGACTGTATATGTACATTGATATTAAAATCATATAACTACCTTCATTTTGTCTTCAAGTTTTTCACAAAGAACCCTGTTAAGTTCTTGAACATCATGTTGCATAAACGAGTCATAAGTATCCCACCCAAAAGATTTTGTCAACTCTTTTGTTGCAACACTAGAGTCGCTGTATTGAAGCTTATAAAACAGGCTTTGCAAAGCTAAAGGAATGCTCCCTGTTGGTATATCATTCTCAGTTGTTGGCATATGATACACAGCCTAAATAAAAAAGAAGGAGAATTAGCAAAAGATGCGGTTCAGAAAACTAAAATAGCAAAGGCAAGAGGGTTATCCTATTTAAATTTTACTTTTTGAAAGACGCACATTATGGCAATGGGGAGAACCCGAACAGTATACATGAGTAAATAGAAATAATGATTAGCTAATCAAAATTGGTAATTTGTTCTTAACGGAAATTCCCCAGGAACAATCATTAAGATATGAGTAATGATATAGTCATAGATCTATTCACAGATAGATCTATTCACAGATCTGTGAACAGATAGTGAGAGTGAAGAGAGTTTGAATTTTCAAATGTAATAGTTTCCCTCCAAGGTGTGAAGCAATTCCTTTGCAAATTGGTAGCATCTGTAACTCAAATCTGTTAATTGGTCTGTGATAATAGCACCACTTCTAATGTAATGCATGAGTTAAATGAATTACATACCTTTCTGAAATAAGGAATATGGTACAATGTTTGAAGAAGAGAGTTCATGTAACAAGTTGCTCCTTGGTTTTTCAGACCAACGTAGCCGGTTTCCTTTTTTGAGTCATGTGACCAATAATCAACAACTTTACGAACTGCCACATCAGCTTCGATTATTATAGAGTCATTCACCAAATACCCTTTACTTGGATCGTAGAGTTCGCTAAGAGGCATAAACGAAGTGAAACCCCAATCACTTTCTCGTGCATTAAATTGATGTTGTGTATCTGAGAAAAAGTAAACTCGTTATATTTAGCTCCAAAGCCGAATTAGGTATGATATACATAACAATTAGTCTGAATGCATTAATTTTATCAACATACCTTTCTTTAAAGTGAATTTGCTATGCATTTGATTAACCACAGCCAAACTGAATTGGGCATATCTACTCCACCCATATGGCAAAGTTGTAGAATCAGCTACATCTAAGTACATTGACAAATGATCCACATTGTTTCCCTTCGGAAATATAAGTACTCGCCTATACATTCAGGATACTATATGTTAGTAATCTTTTAGGTAAACAAAACGGGTGAAAGAAAAAATTCCTAAAGGCCCGAGAATAAGCAAATGTGAATTACCATTTGAACCCTCCGACGTAGAAAACGTCGGAGTATAACTTTTTAGAATTCATTCTCGTAAAATTATCGACCGTCCATGTGAATCTAGCTGATGGAGGATCTTCAACTGACTGAGCATCTGTTGAATTGGCAGGTTCTGTTGTTGCAACTGTCAACCACACACACAATGCCAATCAAAAACCCAACAAAATTATTATCAAGCAATCAAAATCTAGTGCAATAGCAACTTAAAATGCATGAAATCTAATCTTAGACAACTCAAAGAATAAATGATAATTAAAGAAGGTCAGTTCACATGAAGCTGAGGTCTTAACGGGTTGCAGCTTTTAGGCTCAGGATTTTTTATTAAAAGCTAAGCTGTGTTTGGTTCATCAAGTTCAACGCTGAGGTTTTTCGGATTCTTAGCCTAAAATGCTAGAATCTCAAGCTAGTTCTTCTCTAAACATCAACAAGTTCAGTTCATTTGATTAAAAGCTGCATCCAAACAAGCCCTAAGAGCATCTTTCGACGTGCCATTAAAACCAAAAGGTCCATTGCAACAAGCCCTTACGTAATCTTTCAATATGCCACTAATCCAAACTCAAGAGTAAACTTATATACTAGTCCTACCATACATCTACTATGCATATACATACGTAGATACTTTATAGTTTTAAAAAGTGTGCATCATAATAAAACTCAATTTAAAGCTTGATAAAAGCTCCATTCAAAGCTCAATAAAGGTTCGATTCGAAGCTTAAAAAACTTGCTTTTCCATCTTTTAGGCCAGTAAAAGCTTACGCTTTTAGCGTAGCTCTTGCAAAAAGGATTTAGCTAAGATTTCGCTTATTTAAAACACTATATATACATACATGTGTGTGTGTGTGTGTGTGTGTGTTATATAAAAGTACCATCCATGGGTTGAGGACCCTCGACAGGCAAATCGGAATGAGGAACGAGCATCTCCTCCTCTTCCTGCTGCATAAACACACAGTCAAACTAAGAGATTAGATCTGCAAAACCCTAAAAAAAAACTACAAAAACTCACACATGATTTGACCTAAATTAAAATAAACCCACATAGTAATTCCCTTAAAACTAAACTAAAAAACCCAAAAAAAAAGGTTACATCTTTGGACTATTGGGAGAAAACCCAGTTGGGAATTAGTGTCAAAACAGTAGCTTAACAACAAACACAAAGATAAATAAATAAATAAATATATAAACATAATATATATATATATAAATTAAAAAAAAAGAAGAGAAAATTACATCAAGCGGCGGTGGTGTCATGAGAGTCATTGGTGGCATGGCGTTGCCCAGATAAATATATATAATTATATAAATATAAATATATAAATATATATATATATAGAGAGAGAGAGAGAGAGTTAAAAGGGCTGCTTGTATTATTTACTACAAAACACACGATCGACAAATTAATAAAATTTATTACTCCTTATAAATATTATTATTATTATGTCTAGTTTTATTATGATTTTGTTTTTTTCCATGTTTGTAAAAGTTTTATTACTCCTAGTTTTTTCTTTTATTAGTATTTATGTTAAGTTTTTAGTATTTATTTATGATTTTACGAATTTAGTGATAATTTCCTAAAAAATAAATTAATTGGTTCGATTTCGTTTGACTTTTTACCGTCAACCGATCATTTAAATCGTAAGAATTCATTCCGCCGTATTTAAGATTATTCAAAGACATAATATAAATCTGATGCATGTTTAAAATATATTACAATTAATAGATTTTTCCATAACGATATCCGAGTAATATCCATCAATTAATACATGTACTATGTGATCATTTTTTCCGGAAATCGGTTTTCGACGAAAACGCAAACAAAACCAATTACGATTATTGTCTAAGTTCGTTTTGGAGCAAATTAATAATACGACACAAACTACTAAAAAACTAGTTTGATTCAACTTATGCTGACCCGACAAACAAATCAATAAGGAGACCAACTATCAAAACCAAATAAAAAAAAACCCTTAAAAAACACAAAAGAACATTACTTAAGTATTAAAGTACTTAATTAATAAGTTAATAAACTCCAAAAAAAATAGTCCTTGGCTTTAGAAAATAAAATCCCTATTCTTGTATATTTCTACAAAGTCACGATGACACAAGAGAGTGTAGAAGGATTTCGCAAGCTTTGAAATAATAATAATAATAACAGTCATCGAATGATGCCTTATGATCGTCTATAAACGTTGTTGAAAAGGCGATGAGTAATAAAAAGACCAATATCGTAGTTCTAAATGATTCATTTATATTTTTTTAATCAAACTTAAAACTATATTGACTGGTCTGTAATTAGTATATAGTTTACAAATAAATACAAAATAAGGTGAAGAAAGGGGGACACAATCATGGGTCTCAACCGCAACGTTAATATCAGAATAGAGATGGTTAACACCTTTATCCGTATGTCGCTCCGACCGCAAACACGTCCGATAACACAAGCTCTAATAAGTCACTAAAATCATTCAAAACCACAACACAAATTCAATAGACACTTAAAATACTCCCTAGTCTTCCCATAACGATACGTTACTATTTCATAGTTTAGATTATCAATAGGAAGAGAATGCGAAGAAGAGGGGGAGATCCATCGTGGACCGTAGTCACAATATTAATACCACTTATAAAAGTGGTCAACGCCTCTATCCACCGCACCGGACACAACAAACACATCCCATAAATATGTTCTAAGAAGTCATTAAAATCATTCAAAAGCACAACACAAATCTACCGGACACTTAAAATATACTCCACAATTATTAAAATCATTAAGTCTTCCCTAAACGATACATGAATATCGTTACTATTTCATAATTTAGATCATTAATAGGAAAAGAATGCGAAGAAGAGGGGAAGATCCATCGTGCACCGCTGCCACAATGTTAATACCATTAATAAAAGTGATCAACGTTTCCATCCGTCGCACCGGACACAACAACCACATCCCATAACACATGTTCTAATAAGTCATTAAAATTGTTCAAAACCACACCCACACTACATAATTAAAATGTACTTTATTTTATTAGAAGTTTTCCAATTAATGATATGTGATAAACATCCACTAATTTAAAACACATACTATGTGTAAATCAACCAATTACCAATAAGGAAAAAAACCAATAATGACACACTAACTATCAAATAAGTATATTTTTTGGTAAGTAAAATAGTGACAAAAATATAACGAAAAATGATGTGATAAAATGATAGGGACGTTATTTACGTGACCCGACCCGACAAACCAATAAGGAGACCGACCAACTATGAAAAGATTCAAAACCAATGGAAAAAAGAAATAATAAAAAAAAACACAAAATAATAGTAGTTTTAGTTGTAAAGTAGTAAATATATTATTTTGTGTTTTATTTAAAAAAGTATTTAATAAGTTAATAAACCCCACCATAAACAAAAAGAAAAAGAAGAACCCTAATACACACACTCTCTCTCTACAAATCCATGGCCAAAGAAGAAGAAAAAGAAGGATTTGGTAAATTACGAAAGAATAATAATAATATTATTAATAAAACTACGCCGTATGATCGTCCTAATAATAATAATAATAATAATAAAAGAAGGTGGGTATCTGATATTATTACCCACACCGCTCACCGTTTCTTTTCCTCCGTTCGCTACCGCTTTTTACCAGGTTTTTTCTTAATTTTCTGTTTTTTGGGTTTTTTTTGATTTCTTAATTTGTACTTCTTTGTGTAGAAATTGGTACCCTTTTCATGTTTAGTTGCATTTTCTTTAATAAATTCGTACCCTTTTTGTGTTTTTGTCTATTAATTTATGGGTAAATGCTATTTAGTTAAATTTGTTTTGTAATTATGAGCTTTGTTATTCACTGTGCTTGTTTGGGTACCCTTTTTTTTTGTTTTTCTTTCTGTTTATAGTTTTTTTAGTTGGTCCTTGCTTGTATAGAACTTGGCCTAGTTTAATGACTTAGGGCCTTGTTTGGTTGCATTTTGTGTCATAAATTGATACCCTTTTCGTGTTTTTGTCTATTAATTTATGGGGCTTGTTTGGTTGTAATTTTAGTATAATACCCTTTTTCGTGTTTTTGTTTATTAAATATGGTTATCTACTTTTTTTTGAGGTTTTTGTTCTTAGTCGTGCTCACCGCTTCTTCTCCTCCATAATATTACTGACACCGCTCACCGATTGTTTTCTTCCCTTCGTTACCGCTTTCTCTCAGTTTTTTTCTTTTTTCTGTTTATGGTTTTTTTTTAAACTTTAATTGGTCCTTGTGTGTGTAGAAATTGGCCTAGTTTACTGAATTAGGGGAATGTTTGGTTGTAATTTGTGAAATGAATTGGTACCCTTTTCGTGTTTTTCTCCTGTTAATTTATGGGTAACTGTTATCTAGTCTCTTTTCTTTTTCTGTTTTTTTCCTTTTGAAATTTTTGTAATTGGTCTTTGTTTGTGTAGAAATTGGCGTAATTTACTGACTTGGTGGTTTGCTGAGTTGCAATTTGTGTAATAAGTGGTACCCTTTTCGTGTTTTTGGGTAATTTTGTAGAAACTGTGTCTGTACTCTTAAGCAGTGCGGAAATTTTCATTTTTTTCTGGTTATTGTTTATATTGGTCTTTGTTTGTGTAGATTTTGGCCTAATTTACTGACTTTGGGCTTGTTTTGGTTGTAATTTATGTAATAAATCAGTAACCTTTTCGTGTTTTCCTCTTTTATATATGGGTAACTGATATTTAGTGAAATTCGGTTTGTAATTCTAAGCCGTGTAATAAATTGTAATTATGAAAGTTGGCACCTTTATCGCGTTGGCCTAATTTACGCTACCTTTTCCTCTCAGGTCTCTTTTTTTTTTCTTTTAAATTTCTGTATATGTTTTTTTTATTTGGTCCTTGTTTGTGTAGAAATTGGCCTAATTCACTGACTTTAGGCTTGTTTGGTTGCAAATTGTGTAGTAAATGGGTATACTTTTCGTGTTTTTGTGTATTAAGTTATGAGTCAACTGATATTTAGTGGAATTTTGTTTGTAATTATGAGCAGTGTTATTAATTATTAGCTGGTTTTGTTGGGTTGTTAAAGTTACTACCTTTTTCCGCGTTTTGGTTTGTAATTGATAGGCAGTACGTGAGATTGGGATTGAAACTCTAAGCAGTGTACTTAATTGTGCTTGTTTGTGTGGGAAATGGTCTTATAGGGCAGTGTAATTAGGTTTGTCATTCTAAGCAGCGTTCTTAACTGTGCTTGATGGGCTAGTTCTTGTTTGTGTGGAATGGGCTTCTGGGGATTGTGTAGAAGCCCGTCCATTCCCCACCAAAAGGCCTATTAGTAGGGAAGGAGAGGGGCATATATTAAGCATTGGCTTTATCAATGCCTAAACGATGTGGGACAATTCCAACAGATTGTTTGCTTGCAATTTTTTGTATCATAAAGTGGTACCCCTTTTCTGTTTTTGTCTATTAATTTATGGGTAACTGCTATTTAGTGAAATTGGGTTTGTAATTCTGAGCAGTGTTATTAATTGTGCCTGTTTATGTGGAAATGGGCTTGTAGGGCTTTTTTGGTTGCAATTTGTGTAATAAACTGTTACCCTTTTCGTGTTTTCGTTTATTAATTTTCGGGTAACTGCTATCTAGTGTTCTTAGTTGTGTTCTTGGTTCTTAATTGATGGGTAACTTGTAGAAATTGTGGTTGTACTTTTAAGCAGTGTTTTATTGGGTTAATTTCTTTTATAGGGCATGTTTGGTTACTATTTGTTAAACTAAATGGTACCCTTTTTGTGTTTTTGTGTTTTAGTTGATGGGTTATTTGTATTTCTTGATATTATGTTTTTAATTATTAACAGTTTGGCCTTTACACTATAATTGATGGGTAACTGATATTTTGTGAAACTTCCCCAAAAAAAAACTGATGTTTCGTGATATCATGTGTTTGAAATTATACCTGGTTTTGTTGGGTTTTGAAAGTTGGTAGCTTTTTCGCGTTTTTCGTTTCTACTCATTATATGAACTGGGATTGAAACATTAAGCAGCGTTCTTAATTGTCTTTGATGGTTATTTCTTTTCTTTTTTTATGTGGGAATTGGCGTAACTTCCTAACATTGGGGATTCTTTGGTTGCAATTTGTATAGTAAATCGGTACCCTGAAATGCACTAATTGATATCGTTTTATTTTTGATATCAGCTTAATAGGAGGGACTTTCCTTTGTAAATAATTGACCTCTGTTAGTAATGAAAGATGAGCCTTTTTTAAGTAAATGGAAAAAAGGGTATAGAATTAGAGAGGAAAAAAAAAGACCAAGTCACAATTATTGGCGAAGAGAGGCTCATGCTTGTGTATCTCATCAGCCCATTGAGAGTGTATGGATGAAGGATTTAGGTCATGCTTGTCTTTGTTGCTCTAAAACTGTTTTCTGTTTTTAATTGGTTTCAAATCTATAAAAAATTGGTTATGTTGCTGACTTTTGCTTTTCTTGGAGTGGTACCTGCTCAGTGTGGATACTTCTTGCTGTTCTTGACAGTGTGATTGATATTTGGTCCGTGGCAATCACCTACATAACTTGTTGATCTCACGAGTCATCGTGTTCTCCTTGTTAATTTTTCATGTTGCGTAGATTGTTTGACAGAACCATGGGATGCAAGATATATTTTATTTACTTTTTAATAACTCGAATGATTTATAATGTGATCAAATTATGTATAGGAGCAAATGAAGAATCGAGGGATAAGTTCCAGGAGACTGTGCGACTTGTAAGTGCTATTTTTATCAAATACCTCTTTACTTTTTTGTTAAGCTCGTTATATTTTGTGTTCCGGCAAGATATCTAATATTTTTCAATTTTTTTAGCAGAGTGCTGTTGGAGATCAATCGCAAATAGTCAATAACAGTGGTAAAAAACAAGGTTTTCCTGATAGCGAAGGACTTTTTGCTAAGGACAGTGGGAAGGATATAACTGAAAGTACTGGACTTTCTGACCTTGAGCTAATGTTTAAGCAAAAGACTTTTAGCAGGTACATTATCTAATTTCAGCAGTTCTCCTTTTCTTGCTTTAAAAAGTATATTGTGGAGTGATGATATGTAACTGGTGATATTTATATGGTACAGATCTGAGATTGATCGTTTAACAGCACTCATCCATTCTAGAACTGTGGAGTCATCTAATGGCAACAGGGAGACAAATACCGATTTTCATCCTCAAGATACTGTTTCTGCTTTGCGAGGACAAACTAATTATGAGAGTTCCTTGCATGAAACTCGAAAGGGTAGCCCATTGGACAATCACTTGGGCAAATATAGTAAAGACCTAGGACTTGTTTCAAGCGCTGCTGTTAGTCCAAAAGTAATATAAAATGCTTTCAGTTTTTTTTTTATCTGTGTTTTCTATGCCTGCATTGTTCATATATTGGTCTTACGAGCTTCCATATATGACATCGTGTAACATCATTGTCCTTAGGTCCTTGAAGAGGATGTTGCGTCTCCGACAGAGCTTGCTAAAGCTTATATGAGCAACAGGCCTTCAAAAATGTCTCCGTCAGTTTTAAGTCTGCGTAGCCAGCCTATGAGAGAAGACCCTAGTGCGTTGTGTAATTCTCCTTTTGCTCCTAGGCCATCTACCATGTCAACTGTACAAAAACCTTTAGTACAAGGTGAAGTGTTTGAAAATGGTTTTGCAACTCCTAGATCCAGAGGAAGATCTGCGATATATAGCATGGCTCGTACTCCATATTCAAGGGTTCATCCAACTGCTTCCAACAATGTATGATTTCACTTATGTATCTATGTTTAGTGTTCCCATTGAGTGTCTTGATCTGGTTTTCTGTTTAACTCCGAGTTTTGTTTTATTATTAGGGTAATAGCTCTATTTACAATGGTTCTGCTGGATCATCTGCGTCAGCTTCAACTGGGTTTGCTCGGGAACTTGTTGCTAGATCCGTTTCTAAAGATATGGTAATGGGATATAAATCTCAAAATTCTCAATAAAACGGTTTTTATCTTTTTATTTGCATTTTTTTTGCTGGTTCTCATGTATATATATATATTTTTCTTTGCCAGGCTCTGAAGCGCAGGAGTTCTGTTATAGATGACGAGATTGGCTCTGCTGGCCCTATTCGCAGGCTGAGACAAAAAACAAATCTCTCAACTCCGAAGTATTCTAGTTTGACGATGGCGAAAACTCCATATTCAAATCGTGAAAATGGAATTGTCGCTAATGGTATTCTAGAGCCGTCAACTTCTTCTAAAACATTAGAGAAACGTGAGGATATTCAATATATGCCTGGTACAAGTAATACACCTGTGCCTTCTCAGTCTAAGGAAGCTGCTAAGAAAATATTGCAACAGCTTCAGAATTTAACGCCAAAAGAGACAGGAAGAGTCGATGCTTTAAGTCAAAATACGCCCACTAGGTTGACGCTAAATATGCTACATGGACAAGCTCTCAGAAGTTTGGAAGATGTAGATTCTACAAAACTTTTGCAGGGTGCTGATTATGACTTAAAATATACAGGAAAAAGACATATGCTAGATGAGTGTGAGACGTCCTCTCAAAGGGAAAATAAAGTTGAACAAAAAGGACCAAAAAGTGTTGATATTTCTCAGGGGAGTTTGCATATTGGAGGAACCAGTAATGGTATAGTTTGTTTTGAAGACTCTGTCTCAGCATTTTCAGTTTCCAAACCAGTTAGTAAAGAGCCTATAACTCAACCACCTCCGAAGAAGTGGGGCTTTCAGATGAGTGCACACGAGGTTAGTGGACTTCTCTTTTTAGTCTGTTAGTTGTTATGCATCAAAGTTCCGATTGTAAGGTGCTCGAAAGTCTTTTCTTTTCTTTTTTGCAAGTGCAAATTTAGGATTATTTGTTTATTGATTCCCTGATTACTTACATATACGCATTTATATACTAATTTACCACCCCCTCCTACGCACCCAACAGCCTAGAAACTTACCAACTTTCTACGACACCTCATGACAAACTATGTATACCTCTAATTTTCATCCTATGGTAGGAAGATGAGGTTTAGGCCAACAGAGGAAAAACAAACCCAAAAAACAAACCAAGAGAACTTATACCTAAATGATCGGTTCTTTGGGGGATGACACGTAAAAGACATAGAGGACAATTGAAAAATAATTACCAACATATGTTAGATATTAAATGCAGATTCACATTTGCCTTGTTTTATGCTTTTTAGTTTCATATCTTGGGTTTGCACGTAGCATTCAAGATTATCTACTTATTGTTTTTTGTTTGTATCAGAAGTATTCTTCACTTGACCTGTGTTCTAGTCCTACTGTTTTTTCCATGTGCTAAATTTTAACTTGTCCTTGAACAGATAAAATGGAAAGAACAAAAGTAACGCGTCTGTTTTTAGCAAAGATGGTATCAGACTTATAACTGTGTTAAGTAATAACCTTGTCTCTTCAGACGTATAACTGTTGTTAATAACCTTTGATAGTCCTTTGCCGATACTGCTAGTGCTTGTCAGTTGCTTGGGAGCTTTAACTCATCATGCTATGAAAACACGTTTTCCTTTTCCCTTATTGCTAGTAGCATTCACATGAGTCGATCATATTTATATTTTGGTTTTGCAATGTAGGACTTTCTCGATCTGGACGATGAGATTTATTCTAGTGAAGATGATGTTTCTGCAAAAGATACCAAGAGGAAGAATATATTGGAGACAACGTCATTGGTGGACAGTGAGGCTGTTTCTGTGACACAAGGCATAACAACAAAGGGTTCTCAAATCATAGCACCCCCAGCCTCTTCGGTATTTGCAACACCATCTGATAAAGTAACTTTTGAAGAGAATAAGGTGGTTGAAAAAAGCAACGGCTTTATGTTCTCTTCTACTCCTGTTGCAAGCACGTTCTCCCCGCCAGTTGTCTCCTTCAACCAATCGTCTGACGAGAAAGTTCCAGATAAGGAACCAGATGCTCCTCTGGTATCTAGTTCTGTTCTTAAAATAGATGATAAAATTCAACCCTTCACTTTTTCGTCCTCTTTTGGTGGTGAATCCGTTGGCGTGAAGTCGGCCACTCCTGTGGAAGTAAAGCAAGAAAGTACGAAAAGGTAGTACCACTTCCCTGTTTGTTAATGTTAGATAAAGTCCTATTTTATTTACAATTACTTGTTCTTCTTTCTGTTTCGTTGTTGTGATGTTTTTAGTCAGTTGTATAACTTGGTCCACCGATTTTATTATGTGCATGTAGAATAACATTTATAAGACATTTTTATTAAAAAAGAGGGGGTTGACTTGATATTTGTCATCAAGGAAAATTGTAGCATCTGATTGGCAAACCAAATAATTTTAGGAAAGGGGTTGTAAGGGACGGTGGGTTTGCATATAAAAGTGTTATTATTTCAGCTTTTCTCGTCTTCATTGGGCTTTAGAGCAATAAGCAGTCCCTTTTTGTAGCTGGAAATTTCTTCAGGGGTTTTCTTGTTTGTTTACAGAGTTTGTTTTTACTCATAAAAATATGAAAAGAAGGTCCAGTTCCATGTTTTGTAGCATTGTTGAGTTTCTCGGCACGGTTGTTTTGTATTGTGCATGTTGGAGAATGCAGGTTATGCTATCTGATACATGTACAGTACACAGAATTAACGGTTCTCACATTGGAAGTATAATTTTCTGTGTATTGTTTGTATGGATTATCATAATTTATAAGCTCTTAGTTCGCCCTTCATCATTTCCATTCCTTCCTCTTGTTTGTAGCTAATCAAGTAAAATGTAAATTAATTAACTTTTTTGTTGGAGAACCTACATAGTTAAGTCTTCCTTTTCATTTCATTTTGGAAAGAAAAGTTTTTAACAAGAATTGTCTTTTGCTTTATATGCAGCTTTGTCACTAATGCTTTTGGCACAACTGGAACTGTTCCGAAACCAGCAGAGTTGTCCAACGGTACTATTAAAAACATTGAAAATCCTGAAGATACATTGGAAAAACCAGAAGCTATATCCACTTTACCACATTCAACAAACAGCCTTTTCACTTTTGGTTCCAACCCCAGCTTTTCAAGCCTAAGTAACGGCTCATGTAATTTAACATCCCATTCTTCCCCTGCACCAATTATTCCACCCATCAATTCAGAACATAAAACTCTCCCTAATTTCACGGCTATTCCCTTTTCAACCCAAAACAGCTCAAGTGCTGCCTCGGAAGCCACTCCATCTACCTCCATCACCTCGTCATCATTTTTGGCTCCCTCTTTCAAGTTCGAATCCACATCCACGTCTATTAATACTACCCCTACGCCTTTACCCACCAAGACTCCTGATATTTTAGAATCTTCACCTTCGACATATTCGACGGTGTCAACCACATCTATTTCTACAGAAACAAATACCAACACCGAGAAGAAACAACTTCCAAGTAACCCTTTTGGCGCCATTTCATCACCATTGACAGGTACCGGGAATAGCGTATTCGGATTTAACGCTAGTTCAACCTCCTCGTCTGGTCCTGCTAGTCTTTCACAGGGTTCTGTTTTCGGCTCACAGACCATGCCTGCGTTCGGTTCGACTGCTATGTCATCAACTTCAGTGACCTCTGTTTCGACTTCTTTCACCACGTCATCGACCTCTAGCGGTTTAGTTTTCGGAAACACAACACCAAACAATTTTGCTTTCGGAAACACTGGCACCACAAGCGCCTCTCTTTTTAGTTCGTCGACATCTACTAATTCTCCGTTTGGTCTTTCAACAACCTCAAAAGATTCCAGTACATCATCATCATCGACCATGTCCTCTTTCGGTGCCCAAACATCTGCATTCGGATCATCGGCCTCGCCTTCGGTTTTCTCTTTCGGTGCAACACCTCAGACACAACCAGCATTTGGTAGTAACGGTGTTGTTCCAGCGTTTGGCAGTAACACCGCTGTTCCAGCGTTTGGTAGTAACACTGCTGTTCCCGCGTTTGGGAGTAACACCGCTGTTCCGGCGTTTGGTAGTAACACCGTTGTTCCAGCGTTTGGTAGTAAAACTGCTGTTCCAGCGTTTGGTTTGGCGCCAATCGGAAGTAATGGTATATCAGAGGATAGTATGAGTGAGGACATGGCTGGACCTGCAACAACTCCGTCTGTCCCTCTCTTTGGTCAATCACCCCCTTCGAATCCCTCTCCTAATGCGTTTATGTTTGGATCGACCCCACAAACACCACAAAATGGAGTTGTTCCGTTTCAGTTTGGCGGTCAACCGAGTCAACTCGGGGGTCAAGTTGCTAACCCGTTTCAACAAAATGGCAACGGTCTTAATTTTGGTGGCGGTGATGGGAGTTTTTCGTTGGGATCTGGTGGTGGTGGGGACAAGTCTAATCGGAGAACAGTCCGTGTTAGGAAGAAAACCCAAAGAAAATAGGTGGTTAATATGAACAATGTTATCGAGTTTTTTCTTTGATCATGCTGGCTGATAGGTGTTTTAAATAATTGGTTTTCCCCTATAGTTTTCGGCTTCTCTGTATTTTTTTCCAAATCACAGTTTTGAGTTTACGTAGCGAGTGATAGGCAATTTTATTGTATCAGTAGTTGTGATTGTAAGCCTCGAACCGGGCCATTGTTCTGTCAAATATGCTTGCCTGTATGATGTTACTTGTAAGCATAGGAGTTTAAAACTTTAAACTATATTGGTTTTTGCTCTTTTATACGTAATTACTAATTAGGCCATTCAATTTACTAAAATTCAATTACTTGCTTTGTACCAATGCCTTAAATCTATGGAAGTGATTGAAATCCAGCTGATTGTATGTAAAATATGAGAAGTCGCCAAGCTTTATTAATGTTTCGTTTGTTAGAAATGCGGTGTCTGGGTTACTAAAATTGATGTCCTCTTAAGGAATTTCGCATCAGTTAAATGGAAATTTAAGACCACTGTATAAAAAGGAAAAACTAAAATGAAAGTGAATTTAGACAATGAAGAAGGAAGAATCAAGGAATCTGGGCAAATGTAGATTTGGATGTATTTTCCTAAAATCTCGGCATTAAGTTTCTTTTCCTGCTTTAAACAGAAGAACATGTGTTTCTTCTAAGCCTTCAGGTTTTGGCTTAAAAAAGCTGTAGGTTTTAAGCTGGATTGACACTCGCAATTCCAAATTGCAGCCGAACAAGCATGTCACTTATACTGTACTAAATCTACATTAAAATGGGAAAGTTTGGCTGCCTAAACTCAACAATTTTCTGGTCTATTTAAGCTATTAACCTAAAAGCTTTGCTTAAAAGGCTGAAACGAACAAGCGCACAGTACACATAACACCAACTTGTGGTCGTTCTTCTATTAGCGGCCGGAATAAGCTAGAAACGATATTTTCTCCTGACAAGTTGCATCAAAACAAGCATGAAATTACACTACATCTATATAAAGGCAACGTTAGCTTGGCTTCAGCTTTTAAGCTAGAAAATTTTCAGGACTAAATAAATGTAGTCTTGATGTAGCTTTTAACCCTACTATTTGCATTTAAACCTTTTTTTTATAAATTTGAGTTTTTTTAACTTCGCAATGGTGTCTGCATTTTTTATTGAAAATGATCACATATATATGTAATTCTGTTATATTTTTTACTTTTGTTTTTTGTTTCTGGATGAATGTCTTGCAATGAATATAAATGAGTGATCTTTTGCTGAAAAGAAACTAATCTTTCACTCAAGTTGTTAGCTTAGATTCTCTGTAAGTGGTCTACTTTCTGCTTTAAAATTTGTCAACACAGAATCACAATTTCGATAAATACAGGCAATGTGATTATGAAATGTGCAGGCAATCCGATTAATCGATGGATCCTATTATTGCAGAATATGGCAATATAAAGTCATATGTCAGTTAAACCAACGTTAAGAAGTTACCGTAATTAGACCTCCTTAATGATCAAAATTCGGAATAATTTTTTCTTGTGGGATAAAAGAATGTAAAACCTCCGTTTTACCGGCTAATTTAGGTACTAAAACTAGAAACATTGATTAACTTAATCACTTTCCGAACAGAGACGTGCTTTTCAATCCCCAAATCTGATGTAAACACTTTTGCTGTGGAACAAAACAATCCCATATTAGTTTCTTTTTATTTCTGTCAAACTGCAAACTTCCATATATTTTAAGAGTACTTTTAACAGTCAACTCCATAGTTAGTTGACGATCCGAGACCGTCAAAAATTTGATAAAACCCACATGAAGGACAGGTCTAAACAGCAGTTTTAACAACGGATCATCACACAGATATATATATACACAACGATACAACGATAAAAGTATTGATAGTTTTCATATTAAAGGATAAAAGTAAACATAGAATTCAATACAGGATTTTACATCATCACGCATCTCTTCGCCCTATTCACGATTATTAACAAATACAACAATTATTAAACAGTGCAATCATGTATCGTGCCTTATAAAAATTACATACAAAATCCTTCGTAGAAGTGGGTCCAGGAATGATAAGGCATCATGCCGCGTCTTGGTGTCCAAAAGCATCGAGAAATGTTGGTCGGTGAAACAAAAGCATAGTTTATGGCTTTATACAAAAACGGACACAGTATTTAGACAGAATGCCGGGTTTTGTAGTAAAATACTTTCTTTAGAAAATTTTAATTTTAATATTTACCATAATGTTCTTCAACAACATGAAGCATACGTATATTCTATCTGGTCGACCGTTATTGAAACCACAAAATGGTGCCACCAGATATAGAGCTAATCATTCATCTTAGAATTAGTAGCCTTGTTTCAACTTTGATCTCAAGCTGGCCTTCCAAATACAGTACAAAAGAACAACTTATCTCAAGCTTCTAGCTTTCCTGTCCAATGTACCAAACAACTTTAGCTTTTAAGTGGAATTGGTCCATGTTTTCAGTAATAAGCAACAACAAATAAAACAGAGCTTAAAAGGTTTACAATCAAACATGGCCTAAGCTAGCCCGTCTATAAGTCTATTTAACGGTGGCTTCTAAGTTCAAATTATTTTTTTGTTAAGCGTTCAAGTTCCAACCAAGTCTTGTTTGTGCGACTTGAAAAAACATTTATGATTGATTTTGGTATTTATGCGGACCAAGTTTTGTTTGGATGAAGCTTACACTCACATTTTTATTTGATGTTTTAGCTTTTGAGCTGGCTAGTGACTTGTAAACTCAATTTCTTCGCGACATTAACTTAAGATATATATTATTTGGTGTATCAGCGATCAAGGGCTTTGCTTTGCTGTATAAGTGAAAAATCAAAGCTTATAAGCTGGAAAAAAAAACTAGTTTGTTTCCAAGTCCAGAGGCAAATTGCATTGGCAAACACATTGTTTATGAGGCCTAAAATACCGCGAGTCAAATCCGACCTCCTACTAATTCAACCAGACAAGGCCTTGTGTTATACTTTTATGCATACTTTGTGAATGAAGTAGCATATAGACGTTTAGATATAAAAAAACAATCTTCAAACATGTATCAAAATCATTATCCGTAAAAAGAACTCAGCAACACAATAAACATATCGAAAACAATTATGAACACTTCAAACATGTATCAGATGATCTAAGCCAAAAAATGAAGAACATCATATATTGGGAAGTAAAAGGGCTTCCAAATTTTAGGTTTTGATGGGTTCAGGTTGGATTGGATGAGAGTTCTGTGAAGAAGACGAAGTTCTCTCTCTCCTAAGTGAGACGTTTCTTATTCTCAGATAGTTTTGGGGGTATCATTACACGTGTAATTGGTCTTTACTTAGGCAAGTGCTATGATGGTCCTAATAGTATTAGAAGTTTATCTAATTAGTCATTCAAGTTGTATAGATTTGGTTTTAGTCTTTCAAGTTTCAGTTCGTGTAGTAATAGTGTCTTGATGATGATACTGGTTGTTTTTTTTATTCTTATTATTAATAAAAATGTGGGATTTTTCCCCACAATTTATATAAAAAAAAAAAAAAAAATAATTATTGTACATTACAATAGTTCCTTTCTCTGGTTTTCTGAAATAGAACTCTAAACAACAGCTGTATGACGGGTTTTCTAGTTTCTATAAGCCTATAACTTTCCCCTTTTTTTTGGGTGTTAGCATTTTCCTATAATTTTCCCCTACCCCTCTGCAGCAATGGATTCGCCCATGTCCTTTGCCGGCTTATCTACTCTTTTCTTCGTTCCGGAACACCAGTTTGCTAACAAAAATTAAATGGATATTGTTATAAACTCTCCTTTTTAGCCATATAAATGCCACCAGCAATATGGCATACCATTATGGTGTCTATTCTCCAATGAAGTTTACTTTTTATGAAAAAGTAAAAATCTTATAGGAGCATTACTCATCATTCGAAACGAATTAAAGTATACAACAAAAAAGAAAAGGAACGCAAATCTGACAATGGTACAATATAATCATACCTCAAGGGGTTGACACCTAACAATCACGCCTGAAGCTGTTGGCAAAGGCTGCATCGAGTAAATAATCAGCAAACACCGAATGCATATTTTCTAAAATGAAAAAATAAAGTAACATCAAATAACACCTCAATCAAAACCCGCTTTTGAGTTTCATCTAGTGAAACAAAGAAGTTAAGAGGGGAGAATGTTTCTGAGGCGGGCAGGCAAGGAGAAAGAGGAACCAAAGTAGAAGACTTTGATCTAATAAAGGCTCACTCAGCAAGAGCATCTCTTGAGGCTTCAGTGAGTCAAGCTACCTGCACCTGTCTGGTCCGATCGTTTCGCGGCTCTTTCTAAGAGACGGGAATGTAAATAGAAAACATCGCCTGAGAAAGCTTCACGGCCTTGTGGTCGGCGTAACAATAATGACATTTGTCGATATGCCACTTATAGTACCTACCACATAGCGCGCTTCATTGTCATCAAGTGATACAATGTACGATTTAGCCTTTAGGGTCCTCAGCATTATTAACCTGTACCTATAGAGAGAAAAAATATTTAAAAAAGTTAGCCGTTGAAAGGAAGTTAAAGCTTATGTTTAGAGAAAGATAAGGCGCGCACATTGTAGCTGTACTCACGAACCCTTGAATACGAGACATTTTCTTCATTGTTTGTATCCTTTGATATCTGCCAACAATTACAAAAAGGTGTTATGACAATATACAAGGGAAATGAAGAAAGCTTGTGCTTCGTAACAAACCAAATTTTCTTGTAAATTTTTAGCAGAGTTGCTTGCTTAGTTACGAATAATGTCTATGTATAAGTAATTATAAATTAAAGGTTCTATCGGAGCCACTATATATTCTTACAACTTGCTACTACACAAGGTATTTCATTTTTCACATTTACATTTCAACAACTATTAATAAACAGAAATAAGGACTTCAATATACCTCATTAGGTACTGGGGCAAAATATGCCAAAAACCTCTCATCAGCTGATTCTGAGTCTTTTACGACACAGCTTTTCATGATAGCCTGCAGTATTTAAGAAACGCAATTAGGCACGCGACACACATGACCCCCTCCCAGTTACCAAATAAGAAATAGCTGAAGAACATCAAAAGAAAAGGAGGTGGATAAAAATGCGGTTTTCAATTCCATTACGATATTAAACTTTAAGTAAACAGGGGATAAAGAATGGTCATAATTTACACAATAATTAATACTAATTGGAATAAAAATCTGACGGAGACTTAAAAAAAAGTTGTTGCTATGTCGATAAACCCAAATATTTGATAGATGAAATATCAGATATAAAAAGTCATTCTCAGTGCTATTTTACATTTAGATTCACAAGCTTCACAAACAGATTCGTCCAACTTGTTATAAGCCTCTACGTCACCGGTTGGATGGCTATCAAATGTAGCTATTGCAAATTGGTCGTTTAACCTGTAAGCAAAAACATTTCAAAATAAGTTCAATTCCAGAATAAATAAAAAAGTAAAGAACAAACACTGTATGTTAGGAAACAACAAAGAGGTGCTAAAAAAAATTCATCAGCAACATATACCAGTTATTGCCTTTCTGGAAAGGTTTTCTGTCAAAATGAAAAGCAAGGAAGATAACATGGTGACTTGATAAAGAGGTAAATGCAACAGAACTTATTCGAATGTAAATGCAAGGCTCACATGCCTGCCACATAAATCCTTACAGGTTGTCGGGAAAAGTTTCTAGAGGTAAAGTTTATGGTGGAAAACATATTCACAAAATAACATTGCTCTTAAAGAGAGGAAGGGAAAAATCTACCCTTAAGTTCTTGTCCAGCTTTCCGGCAAGTGCCTTAAGCAATGTGGTCTTTCCTGAGCCTGCAGGTCCGAGCAGTAGTGTTATCCTGAAAAAACATAGAGAGAGTTCAGATGAAAAAAGATATACGCGAGGCTACAGTTTCACGAGAAAAAGTAATAATATAAACATCCCTGGCTTCACAGTCCCAGTCACATCATTGAGTATTTTGACGACTTTCTTTTTCGATGGGAGACGCTTACAAGAGCCAAGAATTCCCTATTTAATTACAAATTCAAACTCATTATTTGTTGTCAAGAAACCAATCCATCCATGGAGATGATTCATTAAATATGACATTGAGTATCTAAAACGAAAATGTAAAGGGGTAATAATACTAAATCAATTGAATTTTTTTTAGTGTAAAACAGTTATCATCAGGTGTCAAGACCATAAAGGTTAAATCTCTGACATTATATTTCCTATAGCATGTGACAAGTAAAATATGAAAGTTAATGATAAACTTAACAAAACAAACAAAATTGGTGTAGCTGCAACATCATTGTTTTCGCATACTGCATATAAAATGCGAAATCAATGGTATTGAGTAATAAACTGGCACTTGAAAATAAGAAATACCGACCTCTATAGCATTCAAAGTGGAATTCAGTAAAGTGGGAAATGCATCTCCATCTATGGATAGATTCTCAAATCACACTTCGAAAATACGGTTAAATATATTAAACATATGATAGTGTAGTAGTATGAATACACAAACATATTAAACATAAAATACGGTTACATCACCCATTCGCGAATAGGAAAACACCCGAGGGCCCTATTCGCGATTATTAATACATATAACAATTATTAAAACAATCCATAAAACAAGTGAGCATTATCTGGTGCCTTGGAGTCCAGCAATATGATTCATTTTACATTGTAAAGAGCAGAACCTGAACTCCCTGAAAAATTGAGGATGTTTAAATCAATCCTAAAAATTATGATAATAATAAAATAATTAACAAACACAAATAATTAATAATACCCATGATAGTGATTTTGATACATCGGCGCAGCTACCGTTTGGTGAGTTTTTCTTATTTGGCAATAATGGCAATTAAAGCCATCCACGTCGAGCTCAGCCATCTAAACAAAAAATGATTGATTAACTAACTAATAAGCTACGTAAAATAATAACTCATTGTTTGCAAACAAAGAAAAAATAAAAATAGTATATTTATAAATGCGCATAGGGTAAATACTAATTAGGTAACAAAAATTCTACCTTTTGTGCAATTTGAATTATTGTTTTCCCATAAAAATGGTCTGCTATTCTAAAAAACCTGGAAGGTGAATTCACAGGTATCTCTTTTGCTACCCTTCTGAGAGTTTGTATTTCATGATCATTCCACACGGCAGGGATAAATAGCTTTAAGTAAAAAAAAAAACAAGTAAGACAATTGTTGCAGACTTGATGAAGTAACTTTGAAAACAAAACTAAAAATAAACCATGAAACAAATTACCTCATCAACAAATCGAGGTACGTGATTCATTATGACCCTAACTTCCTCTCTTTTTCTCTTTCTTTTTCTCTTTCTCTTTCTCTTCCTCTTCCTCTTCCTCTTCTGCTTAACTTACTCTCTTTTTCGTGTATATATCTATCTATCTATCTATCTATATATATAAGATACTGTTAATACGTAAAGAATTCCCAAATCAATACTCAAATTAAACCATCTCCTATAAGTTACTACAATATTATTTATAAACTACTAATACTGACAAAATTAATCACTTATAACATTGATAAACTAAAATTAAATATAAACAAAAAAATACGGGTCATAACACTCTTAGAAAATTGTCCTAGTTCTTTCATGATTACCTTTTGTCGAGATCGACTTTACCCTTTCTCTTTCCTTCCTTGTTCTACTTGGAAGCAAATTTGTATTTGACTTTGTTTTGTAAGATTTTGGAGTATGAACTAAATATGAAAGAGTTGTTGTAAGGCTTGTTGTGTGTGTAATGAGGTTGTGATTTTGAGATTGTGGGATGGATGGATATATATATATATAGCATAGGAAAAATGAAGCGAGAAAGATTGCATGCAAGTTGTTTGGCAATGACTATAAAATTAATGAGACACACTTTTGAGTTTAGCTTAATAGTTTTCCCCATATATAGATGATACATCATTTTCATATATTACATGAATCTAGATAACAAACATTAAAGTTACGTACACAACCCCCACTATTATCTTTTTCACAAAATGAACATGTTCGATTAAAAAAAAAATGTGTTTGCTTAATTATTTGGTGGTCTTGGAAAGATGAGAAAGTTTCAAAACAATGCAGATACTGTTTTTTTTTGTATTTAAATGACATGACTAAAATACGATAACTATATTTATTAAAAGTTCCTGAATGAATTATAGGGCTTATATATGCATGGAAGACATTCACTACTAATATATAGACAAACACTTCTTTTCGGTTCGGTCATCCCTAAACCGAAAACGAATACCAACTCTTCGCATCTAGCTAGTCATGACTCGTGTACTTTGGAGGAGTTATCTAACTATAAACTTTACGAAAAGTATCTCCTTTATCTTTTATAATTGAACCTACGTTTGATTTCAAATTTTTCAGAACCTGTAATTTGCTTTATTATACCAATATACTTTGTCATCCAAAATTACTGTTATAATTTTATGAGCATATATAAGAATGGGTTGTTTTAATAAAAACAATTAATTTGGTGTTTTTTTATTGTTGAACCCAAATTACAATGGTTGAAATCGACTATCATATCGCTTTACAAATTATGGTGTTTTGTATCTTATCTAGTGTCTATTCCAAACACTGAAACACACTTTCAATAAAGACAAGTAAAGCAAATTATGGTGTTTTGTATCTTATCTAGAAACGAGGAAACGTAGAATATTTGAAGAAACCTAAAAGACAAGTAACGTTTGTGTTAACCTTTTCTTTTCTTATGAATCTTTTGACAGATAATGTATTCTTTTTCTTCCTAAAATATGTTAAAAAATTAATTAGGTCACACACTGATTACGGATCAGACAAGGAGCTTGTGCTTGTAGTTGTCGGAAGTAATGAAACTTTTATATCTGTGAAATTTTCAATTAGCGATTTTGATTGTGTGATAATTCAACTTAATCATGTGAATCTGTTAGTGTGAGTTTGTATTTGGTAGCTCTGTATTAAAGCCTGTTTTGCCAAGGAACACTAAACTAATCAGCGGGTTTGGTTGTTATTTTTAACCTTTTAGTTTTTGCTTAAGAGCTTAATCTATGTATGTGTTTTTTCTTAGCTAAAAAAGCGAAACTTCATTAGTTTTTCATTAGTTTTAAATCACCTAAGTTTTTTTATGGTTTTTTTAAGACTTTTACAATATTTGGATATTTTTTCTTGCTATAAATTATGAGTTTTTACCATCAATTTTAAATCACCTAAGTTTTACGATAAGCAGTTAATGTGATCATATTAATTGATGATTGTGTTGTGGATGGAAACACCCAATTGCATAGTACGTAATCATTTAGGTAGAAACAAAAATAATGACAAGCAAATTGAGGAGAAGTTTACCAAAAACTTGTGATAATAGCCCATGTATATCTATATAGAACTTTTAAAATGTTCCATACTTAAATAGTAGCTAAGAACCACTCAAACATCCATTTCTAACTAAATAATTTTCCTGAACCAATCAAACTAAAATTATTTGTTATTCTATATTATATAAAATTCCCCTGCGCTAATTTTCATAGTCTTCTTTCCTCAAAATTTTATTGTTTCTAAAAGGTAGCAGTAGTTAAAAGATCCAATCAAAAATATGATAAAAAAGACTAAAGATTACCTTTTGATATGAAAAATGTCCCTACATACATGAATGAAGGTCATGTGCATATATAACATGATCATTTAATTAAGGAAAAAAAAACTACCTTTTTATACGAAAAATAAAAAAGAGAGAACGTGACAATAATGTATCTTTAGCTAAAAACGGGAATGGAAGTAATATTTAAGATAGGAATTGCCCCAAAATGGATTGGATTAGGCAGCATATTGGCCAGTATTACAGTTCCGTGTTATTACAAAATTTCATTTCGTATCTTGTTCTTCCTTTTATAACTTTTAAATTTCTCTTTTCAGGTCGATCTGGTCATCATTTTTAACGGTTTCACAAGTGATCCGACGGCATCCCTTACGGTTTTTCAAGTTTTGTAGAGTTTGCCAATTTTAAAAAAGCCACCAAAAGATATTGCAGTTCACTTCAAAGTTTCAGTCCAAACGAATTCCTGGTACTTCGATCTCCTAGAATGTTTATGTACGTACAAGGTTCAGGTGTAGTTTAAACGGAAGGAATTTTCGAAGATATTAATTACCTGTCTACCGCTGATCAAATTATTACTCCATTTTACTAGGACCAAAGTATTGTTCTTTTGTCTGTCTTTTTTAATAAACCTTGGTATTCCTAGCTACAACTAAAATAAGATTACTAATTAATACTACTATAAAATATATATATACTTCTGTGCAGTGTGCCTGTAACAAAAATTGAGAGAGAAACCTTTTATCCCGTTTTACATTTTCTCATCTATTCAACTCAACAAGGAACTTTTTAAACGAAGTGTTGTAATGAAAAACTAAAAAATAGAAAGCTTCCGCACATAAAGGATAACCGGTGAAAGCTTCCGCACTGGCATCTTCTCAGTTACTCTTTAATTAAACCATTTGAATCCAATGCAGTTAGCAAAGATGAACGTGAAAAAATAGAAAAGTGAAATATAGTATCATTCATATTTATTGAGTAGGCATATCCTCTATTTATAATGTTACAATGAAATATAAATAGAAATTATATCAAATCTTTGAATCAAATATTTTAATCAAATCAAATTACATTAGAATAATATGTCTCAAATCAATTAATATCTTCAACAATGAACAAAGTCGGACGCGGACATTGAGCTCAAGATTTTGAAACCTCAAAACCAAAGTTGTAATAACTTGTTATCTTTTGGTTTACAAAGTGATGTAAGTTAACTTCTATGCTTCTATATTATGCATGTCCTGGTAGAAGCTAATGAGAAACTTGGTATGTAAAGTATTTTCTTACTTGAAAATATGAGTTTTGTTTTTGTTTACAAAACATCCGGTTCCACTTCTGATGCTTGTTCTCCATGCTTTGGAAACCTGCAAGCGTGCAGCTACTGAACCTTTACTTCTGGCACAAATTTCCCTACATATCGAAAAATTATTATAAATTGAAGGTCGGCCTAAATGAACATATATGAATGAATATATGGGTAGTTATTAATCTTGGAGTTCAAAGTTTACTGTAACACCTGCTTAAAATAATAGTTTTAAAAAATGGAATCGAAATAATATTTTCGAGTAGTGAAGACGCGGAGTGTCACTGGAACTCCCCCTCTCTTCCAAGGGTTCACTAGAAAAGAAATGCATTGTCTACTATTTACTTTTGAACTGTATTGCTCAATGATTAACATTACACAAATAGATTGCTAATCTTTGCATATTATTAGCATAAGCCTCTATTAGACACTAAAACATACATGATACATCAACAAATTAGAAGGAAAATTTTGATGTGATGCCACGAGTATGATTAGTATGATTAGAATGATTTTGATGTATAGGCGACACAGCTCATTGCATATCCATCAAGTATAGTGGGTTTGAGATACCATGAGCATGATTTGTATGTTATTGGATTCTTTCAAGTATTATTATGCAACCAAGTCATCACCACACGATAATGGACTTGTTTGGTTTCAACTTTAAACACTGCCATTTCTTGATTTGGTTGCTAGATTCTTTTTGTTTGTCGACTTTTAAATTAAGGTTCTTTTTACCATGTGAACAGATTCTTGGCAAAGGACGACAAAAAAAACATCTAAGCCTTTTCATGATTTGAGGTACAACAAACTCATATTACAAATTGTTTTTTTCTCTTTAATTTTATCATGGTAAATTGAATACATGATAGATGTTTTGTCGCAAAGAAATAATGTGTTTATCACACTTTATTCCTTTCAGATGTATGCTCCTTTGTGTAATAAACGGGTAATTTTCATCAAAACTTTTAATTTATATAATACTTGAAAGAGTAATGTCACCGCTAGCTATAAGCAAACTAAGAGGTTATTGCCTATTGTTCTAAAAAATTAGGCAACATTAAAATTATATGTGACATATGTTATGACTACACAAGACGATTTAACCCCTACCCTACTGACAACCTATGATTATAGTAGTCGACATAGAAATATTAGGGCCGGAGAGCAAAAACTAAATAATAAATTGAAGAGACGAGACGAGACGAGATTGTTTTTGCCAAACGGACCCTAAATTTTACCACTTTTTCACTACTGTTTTGACTGTTGCAACTTTCATTGAATGTTTATGCGACATTTTTGATTGAAAAGACAATTACATTAATATTGTGAACCATAAATAAAGTGGATATGCCCATTTTCCTTTTTTTTTTTTACTTTACGGGATAAGTTCATTGCATTGTATATATATGGACCATTCAATATATTCAATGCATAGCATGATTTGAAGTATAAATTGTGTTTCTTTCACATATTAATGGAAAGGCATAACAGGTATTGATGTATAACTTTATCAAACTTATCATGCTTATTAAAGGAAATGATCATAGTCATCAAAGAGTATGTGTTTAGTTAGTGGTATCATATATATACACTACAACTTTATGGGAGTATATATATATAGGGTTACATATATACGATTTGGTACACTAATTTACCATTACACTTTATTTAACACACCAGCATTGATGATTAGTATACTAATTGATACATTTTCTTGGAGGATTAGTATGTACACATAGCAACATACAAACGAGTATAACTGTATATAGGGTTAAATTTAAAATACGGTTCCGTCCACTAATTTTATCAATAAAGTTTGGATTGGTACACCAGCCTTCAAAACTACCAATCAGTATAATAACGATAGGTTTCTCGAAAATTGAGTAAACCTAGTGTACTATTCCGAAGAGAATTTTCTTAGGCATAGTAATTTTACCTAACAAATTGTTTATATTTATGAAAAGTGGACTTGTAAAATGAGACAACCCAAAATCGAAATATGGACTTATAAATTGTGACGGAGGGAGTAGTAATTTCACATATTATGGGCGTGCAGTATATGGTTTCGGAGGTAAGCATCCCTGAGTACCGACATAAAGAGGAGAACACCCCCTGAACAGGAGGGGAAGATTAAAGTCTCAGGGGATGTTAGTCCCTTGAGACGGAATAAAGACTTATTCCCAAGTGTGAAAACCCCCTGAGAGTGAGATTGCCAAGATATTAAAAGTCTTATATGCATGGGTAAGATAATACGTTTTCTTATGAATATAAGGGAACATTTCTAGTCTGTGAGAGTATATATATTTCTATTCGTTAATTGTGAGCATAAATGGAAAGCTTCTATGGAGATATGACCAAATTTACCAAGATCTAACATAATTCTGCCTATATAAAGGAAGTAATACTGCTCAGACGCCGTATGTACATCTACGCATTAATACATGCATTCATATGCTAAACCCTAAAAGGTGTTGGTTTCCGTGTACGAAATAACAATTAACAATAATTAAAGGACTAAACAGTAATTAAATAAAACCAGTGTAATCTTTATTAATTTCCAAATGGAATACAATAAATTGATTACAACATGTAGGTACTGAAAAGTAAATAAAACAAACGTTATCAGATTATTATTAATTAATAATCTGATGTACTGTTTTGCAATTAAAAGAAACTGCCGGACTGGAAAGTATAAACTTAACAGCCGGACTGTTCTGTTATGAATTTAAAGTACAGGACTGAATTGAAACTATTCTAATTACATAATCTAATTACAGAATAGTAATTACAGCAAAAACCAGAACTTTAAACTAATTACAGAATGGTACAAACAGAATATAAAAGCTACAGCTAAGGACAGCAATATAAAATACTGAAATTAAAATTACAGAAAAGTAAATTGCGTAATTGAAATAACAGAATTGTAAATGGACAGAATTGAAAACAATAGTAAATGGACAGAATTGAAAACAATAGTAAATGGACAGAATTGAAAACACAAAATAAGACGAGGCTACTGTTAACAGTATGCCCTTAACCGATATTCGCCCAACCACCTTTAGGTTTCTGGTTGCGTTGGCGCTTCGATCCCAAGGTACAACGTCTCGGATGACTCGCCGGAAACTGGCGACGAGTCAAGGTCGAGCTGTTGGTGGGTGGTTCTCTCTGGTTCTAAAATGTAATGCTAATTTTTGGAGAGATGATATATGCTACTGGTGTTTTATTTCAGAATGTTATGTATATTTGACATGTGGGGGGGTCTGCCTATTTATAGGCTTGCTGAGTATCTCAGCCATTAAAGTCACTTTACTACTGTCAGTTTTCGAAATTCGAAACTGCAGTATTAACTTTGCAATGAATTCATATTTATTGCAACAGTTACAACTTTGCTGGAAGCTTTTCCCGAGCAGGCACGCGTTTCCCGAACAGGCACACTTTTCCCGAACAGGCGCGCTTTTCCCGAACAGGAACACTTTTCCCGAACTGGAACAGGCGCACTTTTTCCCGTTGAGCTAAAAACCCGACGAGCAAGCCCGCCCGACCGAGCAAGCCCATGTGTGGTACACAATACACACATGTGTATGTGGACACACTACTTAATATCCACATGGGATACCTTAGTATATATATTGTAAAAATCACTCATGATTTTCCAATGTGGGATAACCCTCATGGGTTAAATCCCATTTCTTTTCTCATTTTCCAGCATTGACTTTATTTTCTCTTTCGAGTACCAACCTTCGAGTCCAATTATCATTCACACCCTTCCTCCGAATAGGTCATGCGATATACTGTTGCGAAGCTCGTCGTACGGGCTACTCAAACGCTTTGAGTATGGCCTCAGAAAAACTGAGTAGTCACATCGAAAATTGACTCAAAGATGGTCCATGACCACTTGGAACAACCATGTTTAAAACATGTTTTCCTACAATTTTTCCAACAATCCCCCACATGAATGCAATTGGCTCGAAAGCCCATGTCCTAAATGCAAATCAAGAGAACCGTAAAAGTTCACTGCCTAAGGTCAGGTAGCGCGCGCCTTGAACCTGCCGTAGCGGAATACCACCCAGAATACTGCTATTAGGTAGCTGTAAAGCTTTGAACCATCAAGCTTTGTGTATCTCAGAATGGCACCCGCACAGTGCCCTCTCTACCCACGTACTAGGCCCTTTAGTTGTTGTCCATATTTGGCCTGGACTGCCTTGGCAACTTCAACTGAGTGCTCTAGTGAATTAGCCCAAGTTCATCACATGGTACCGTCCTTACACACTCGTTATAGGTGTTCCAAGTCGAAAGTGTCCTGACTCACTTTACTCGACCGTCGAGTTACTTGGATCATTAAGAGCCTCAAGCTCACCCTTACAATGGTACAGGTCTATCACTCTGTCATCGCGGAAATGGGCTGGGAACTCCAGGTTCCCGAGTGCTTTGTTCGGTTGCCCCCACAGTTCAGTTTCCCTTTGAACCTATCAGGAAATATTCCGTTTAGGTTGGGTTGCCTATGGGGGGGCCACCAATTTAATGGGCTGTAATCCCATTCCGTTCGATGACGTCTCGACTCCCACTTGAGTCAAGCCTTTTGTTAATGGATCCGCTATGTTTTCCTTTGATCTCACAAAATCTAAGGATACCACACCGTTGGATAACAATTCCCTTACGGATTTATGTCTCCGACGTATATGTCGAGACTTTCCATTATACATATGATTCTGAGCCCGCGCAATAGCTGATTGACTATCGCAATGCATGCTTATTGCTGGAACAGGTTTTGGCCACATTGGAATTCCTTCCAATAGACTTCTCAGCCAGTCTGCCTCTTCGGTTGCTAAGTCTAACGCTATGAATTCTGATTTCATAGTTGACCTTGCAATACATGTCTGTTTGGAGGATCTCCAAGACACAGCAGCTCCTCCCATTATAAACACATATCCACTCGTGGACCTTGTGCTATTGGAGTCTGATATCCAGTTGGCATCTGAATACCCTTCCAGTACCGCTGGATATCTGGTATAGTGCAGCCCGTAATCGGCTGAAAACCTCATATATCTGAGAAGTTTCATTATGGCCTTCCAGTGTTCCTCATTCGGATTGCTGGTGTACCTACTCAGTCTACTCACTGAGTTTGCTATGTCTGGTCTAGTGCAATTCATTATATACATGAGACTGCCTATGACTCGAGAGAATTCCAATTGATTCACACTTTTACCGAAATTCTTTTTTAGGTTACAGTTGAACTCAATTGGGGTTCTAGACATAGCCTTACTGTCCTTGTCAAACTTGTCTAAAACTTGTTTAACATAGTGACTTTGGGACAAGGCATACCCCTCTGATGTTTTGGTAATCTTCATACCAAGTATTACATCAGCTATACCCAGGTCCTTCATATCGAAGTGTTGTGATAACATTTTTTTTGTGGAGCTGATTCTATCATTACTCCCAATTATGATCATGTCATCCACATAGAGACAGACTACAACACAGTCTCTTCCACTTCCTTTGGAGTAGACACATTTATCACACTCATTAATGTGAAAACCGTTTGATAGTATAATTCTATCAAACTTCTCGTGCCATTGCTTTGGCGCTTGTTTGAGTCCATATAGAGACTTTACAAGTTTGCACACTTGGTGCTCTTTACCAGGAACTACAAACTCTTCCGGTTGTTCCATGTAAATCTCTTCTTCCAGTTCTCCATTCAGAAATGCTGTCTTTATATCCATTTGATGTATTTCCATATCAAACAAAGCTGCGAGAGCAATGACGATTCGGATGGACGTTTTCCTGGAGACAGGAGCATAAGTGTCAAAATAATCGACACCTTCCGTTTGCCTGAAGCCTTTCACTACAAGTCTCGCCTTGTATTTCTCAATCGTGCCGTCAACCTTTAACTTCCTCTTGAAGATCCACTTGTGACCTAGGGGCTTGCATCCTTTCGGAAGATCCACTAGTTCCCAAGTGTGATTTTGCATGATTGATTCAATTTTATTTTGAATAGCTTCTTCCCAATATTGGGAATCCGGTGTTGACATAGCTTGTTTATATGTCGCCGGTTCGCCTTCAACCATGAAGTTTCCTTCCTTGCCCTTTTGCTGCGCCGAGGCTCTTCCTCTTCTTCTGTCGGTTCACTTGCCCCCACATTTCCTTCACTGTTCAACTCTTCAGTTGGTACAGATGTAGGTAATTTTCGGGGAAAGATATCCTCAAAGAAGGAGGCCTCTCGGCTTTCCATATACGTATCTACGTGCACATCGGGATTAAAGGACTAAACAGTAATTAAATAAAACCAGTGTAATCTTTATTAATTTCCAAATGGAATACAATAAATTGATTACAACATGTAGGTACTGAAAAGTAAATAAAACAAACGTTATCAGATTATTATTAATTAATAATCTGATGTACTGTTTTGCAATTAAAAGAAACTGCCGGACTGGAAAGTATAAACTTAACAGCCGGACTGTTCTGTTATGAATTTAAAGTACATGACTGAATTGAAACTATTCTAATTACATAATCTAATTACAGAATAGTAATTACAGCAAAAACCAGAACTTTAAACTAATTACAGAATGGTACAAACAGAATATAAAAGCTACAGCTAAGGACAGCAATATAAAATACTAAAATTAAAATTACAGAAAAGTAAATTGCGTAATTGAAATAACAGAATTGTAAATGGACAGAATTGAAAACAATAGTAAATGGACAGAATTGATGTTATGTATATTTGACATGTGGGGGGGTCTGCCTATTTATAGGCTTGCTGAGTATCTCAGCCATTAAAGTCACTTTACTACTGTCAGTTTTCGAAATTCGAAACTGCAGTATTAATTTTGCAATGAATTCATATTTATTGCAACAGTTACAGCTTTGCTGGAAGCTTTTCCCGAGCAGGCACGCGTTTCCCGAGTAGGCGCACTTTTTCCCGACTGACCAAGCAAGCACAACCGACCGACCGAGCAAGCCCATGTGTGGTACACAATACACACATGTGTATGTGGACACACTACTTAATATCCACATGGGATAGCTTAGTATATATATTGTAAAAATCACTCATGATTTTCCAATGTGGGATAACCCTCATGGGTTAAATCCCATTTCTTTTCTCATTTTCCAGCATTGACTTTATTTTCTCTTTCGAGTACCAACCTTCGAGTCCAATTATCATTCACACCCTTCCTCCGAATAGGTCATGCGATATACCGTTGCGAAGCTCGTCGTACGAGCTACTCAAACGCTTTGAGTATGACCTCAGAAAAGCTGAGTAGTCATATCGAAAATTGACTCAAAGATTGTCCGTGACCACTTGGAACAATCATGTTTAAAACATGTTTTCCTACAATTTTTCCAACAAAAGGTACATCCTTCTTATAGCTCCTTTTGACGAAGAAGGGTGAACGATGGTAACCCTACCAAGATTCACTTGATATTTGCTATTAAGTGCACATGCATACATGTCAAGCGGAGAAACCATTTGTTGTTAAAGAAGATCTCATCAGCGTGAAAAAACGGTCTAATTTGGTGCGTGAAACAGATTTAAGTCCCATAAGAAAAATTATGGACGATACAATATACACTTTACAGTCTATAGACGATACAATAATTGAATCATAGACAAAAGAAAAGGAACGAGCTAATTCCTTAGAAACATTCAGGTTGCACTGAACTACATCAAACTGAAATGATAAATCTTTAGGTGGATGGACCAGATTCTAATAAATAAATAAATAAGTTGCTCTTGAGTAGCCTACTTAGTTTATATGATTTTATAAGAACCATTCTTAGTGCTTACAAATTTATTATCATGATAGAGACATCCATTCTTTTCAAGATAAGTGCATCATTTTCCTTTTTTAGTATAGTTTGTTCTAAGGTGAATTGACAGATATCTAAAAGGTAATTCTTATTTGGATAGTTAATATTGGTTTTATCTCATTTTAGTAAAGCTTTACAGTGGGTGCTCATTTATTGTGTTCCCCACTGGCATATTATTATAACATACTTAAAAATGAACTCGTTTGTTTGTTAATTACTTGTTAGACGTAAGTTTTGGTATAAAGGTTACCTAATTCACTGCAAAAAATATTGCTTGATACATTGAAAGTGAATTACGTTCTTTAGTCTTTACCAACGGTTTATTCATTTTCATGTTTTATGCCTGTTTCTAAGTTGTTGTTCAGTTCTAATAAAACTTTGATTGAAAAGGTTTAAAATTGATGTTTCTCCACTTAATTCTAGTGTTAATGGTTTTGGAAGAAAAAATTTCCTCTGGGTTGTGACCGAGGACCCTTCTGATTCTTAAATTTGAAGCTAATTTTCGACATATAATAATGTTCTATTACAAAAGATTGTTTCCTATTAAAATGTTCTTGCTTTTTTTGAAGCTACCCGATGGTGGAATCGTTAATGAACTTGGGTTACAAAAATGCTCATCTTCATCGTCGCCTGTCGATGACGAGGAATATAAAGAAAAGAAGTATAAATGCGCTTCTAATGAGATGAGAGTATTTGGAGCAATTGGTAATGATGCAAGCAGTCTGGTTTAGAGAGCTGTTCATATATCTACTCGCCGAATATTGGGGGTTGAAGAAAATTAATATTTTCCAAAAGGTTTCACTTGATTTTCATTCTTACTGTTTAAGTTCCAAAATCACTATAAAAATATGTTACACCACATTAGGAATTTAAAATAATTAACTGGTTGACATATTGCCCTAATAAGGGCTTATTTGGTTGCATCGTTTAAGCCAATATGCTGGATCATCTAAGTTTAATGAAAAATCATTCTTTTTAAGCTAATGCATGGAACAGAAACGCTAAGCTTTTAACCTTATAAGCAACCAAATAAAGTCAAACCCACCTTACCTAAAATTTCTAGCTTTTCAGGCTAGTGAAACGGAAAATTTAAGCTTTTAAGCTGATAAACGGAAATTTTACACTCATTTTTCACTAATGTTTTGACTGTTGCAACTTTCATGAATATTTATGTGACATGTTTGATTGAAGAGACAATTACATTAATATTGTGAAGCACAAAGAAAGTGGATACACATATGCCCACTTTCCTTTTTTTTGCTATACGGATAAGTTCATTGCATTGTATATAAATGGATCATTCAATATATTCAATGCATAGCATGATTTGAAGTGTAAATTGTGTTTCTTTCCCTTATTAATGGCAAGACATAACAGGTATTGATATGTAAATTTATCAAACTTATTATGCTTATTAAAGAAAATGATTATAGTTATTGATGACTATGTGTTTAGTTAGGTGGTATCATACATGTGCAAGAAAATTGATATGTAACCCAACTTTGACAAATTGAGCATTTACAACTTTGGAGCAAGTGTACGAAATAGTTAATTTTTTTATTTGAGGTCATATAAATACTTGTAACTTAATTACGAGTTGCGATTCATTTTTTTCTCTATGGCAATTGCATGTCTATTGACCTGTATCTGACTTTTTACAATTTTTGGATTTCTTTCTCTTGCTTTAAATTAAAAGTTTTTACCTTCAGTTTTAAATCACTTAAGTTTTACGATAAGCTGTTAACGTAATCATATTAATTGATGATTGTGTCGGTTGTGGATGAAAACAAAGGGGAACAGCCAATTGCATAAGTATTGATTATCGAGTGAAAATATAAACGAATATGCCAAATAAATTAAAAAGTGATAAAAACAATTATTCATCCATAATTAGGGGTTTAGATGACACACGGCCACTATTTAACAATATTTTGGCAATAATCACGTAAATTAACTAACAGGAGCCAACCGTTAATTACATGAGTTATAAGTCTCGCATGTCTAAAAAAAGTTTGATCAAGAAAACAAAATGAAAAATATGTTCATTGAGAACCAAGTTTGGTTGCAACTAACATTAATTAAACACATTTCCAAATGTACGCATCACTCATGAATTAATTCAAAATCAATGTATTATAAATATTATTTCAACAAAATAAACATAGAGCTAGCTAGCTAGGTAGTGTAGGCATCAATTAACGGGCGTTGACCGAAAATCATATGTCGTATGACTTCCATTATGTAAATTAACGTGCACTTGGTTATAAGCTTTTTCACTTTATCATTTGCAAGATGTGAGTTCTTGATATTTACTCTCCATTTTGAGAGGGAATATTGATGTATACATACATGTTTTGGGTTCATTCTGTTACTATTTGCATACAGGGGTGTATTACTGTAAATAAGTTTGTTTTCTGTTATAAGTCAGTTACAACGTGCACCAACATATATGTACCAAACTATCACCCTTTTATTTACTAACGAGAATCATTCTTTTCTCGTTCTTAAGCAATGTGGTCTTTCCTGAGCCTGCAGGTCCGAGCAGTAGTGTTATCCTTAAAAAACATAGAGAGAGTTCAGATGAAAAAAGATATATGCGAGGCTACGGTTTCACGAGAAAAAAGTAATAACATGAACATCCTTGGCTTCACAATCCCAGTCACATCATTCAGTATTTTGACGATTTTCTTTTTCGATGGGAGACGCTTACAAGATCCAAGAATTCCCTATGTAATTACAAATTCAAACTCATTATTGTTAAGAAACCAGTCCATCCATGGAAATGATTCATTAAATATGACATTGAGTATCTAAAACGAAAATGTAAAGGGGTAATAATACTAAATCAATTGAATTTTTACCATAGAGATATGTTTGAAGCAAGGTCGGATGTGTGCTTATTATAAGTCTGTAACATTGTACAACTGGGGGCTTTCCCTGTTTTTACTAATTTAACTTATCACACTTTTGCTTACTTGGTAATCCTACAACACTCGGCTTTTTTGCTTCGGTGTTGTAACTGTTATTCATTTCATTTGCTACTTTTCTTTCCAACTAATTATGACACTGTGTCGAAGTTTTTTCATACGTTGGAGTGCTTTTGTTACGGGTTCATTTGTTTGTGGTTCCGATACTCGATACGGATTTTGACACGTATCAAAATCATTATCCGGAAAAATAACTCAGCAACAAAATAAACATATATCTAAAACAATTATGAACACTACTAATGTTGGAAAAATAGGAAAAACATGTAGTTTAAACATGTTTTTCCAAAGTGGTCAGGGACCAATTTTGAGTCAATTTTTAATGCGACTCCTCAGTTTTTCTGAGGCCATACTCTATGCGTTTGAGTAGCTCGTACGACGAGTTTCGCAACGGTATATCGCATGACCTATTCGGAGGAATGGTGTGAATGATAATTGGACTCGAATGTTGGTACTCGAAAGAGGGAAAAAACCGAAATCTGGAAAGTGGAGTAGAGAGTGGGAATAAACCATGAGGGTTATCCCACATTGGAAAAACAAGGTTGTTTTTTACTCTATATATACAAGTCCATCCCATGTAGTTGGTAAACTAATAAAGTCTGCATACCCATGAGTGGGTTAGTGTGTACCACACGCGCGCACTCGCTCGGGTCTCGGGACTCGGGTCATGGGACGCGGGCCCATCCCCTCACATTCTAACACACATTCAAATCAGTATTTTCTCTCTAACCAAAAGCTGCATATATTTTTTTCATAGCACTTAGAAACCAGAGAGAACCACCCACTAAAAGCTCGACTTAGACTCGTCGCCAGTTTCCGGCGAGTCTTCCGAGAGACGTTGTACCTTGGGATCGAAGCGCCAACGCAACCAGAAACCTTAAGGTGGTTGGGCGAATATCGGTTAAGGGCATACTGTTAACAGTAGACTCGTCCGTTTAATTTTACATTCTGTCCGTTTTAATTTTTCGCATTTAAATTCAGTTTTTACATTATGTCCTTTCAATTCAGTATTTTAATTCAGTATTTAAATATTCTGTCATTAGCTGTAGCTTTTATATTCTGTATTTACTTTTCTGTAATTAGTTTAAAGTACTGTTTCTATTCTGTAATTTCATTTCTGTATTTTAATTCTGTAATTAGATTAGTTTCTATTCAGTCCTGTAATTTAAATTCATAACAGAACAGTCCGGCTGTTAAATCTATACTTTCCAGTCCGGCAGTTTCTTTTAATTGCAAATCAGTACATCAGATTATTAATTAATAATAATCTGATAACGTTTGCTTTAATTACTTTTCAGTACTTACATGTTGTAATCAGTTTATTGTATTTCATTTGGAAATTAATAAAGATTACACTGGTTTTATTTAATTATTGTTTAGTCCTTTATTTATTATTAATTGTTATTTCGTATACGGAAACCAACAACTAACTATATATATAACCAATAATTGTACATTAATTTATTATCACTAGCTAGCATGTTTGGCCTGTACATTCATGCAGTCACGTTAATTAATTCATTTGCACAAACTTTTGATACCTGCATACGTGTGACAGTGCATAGGTCATTAATTCATGTTTTCATGTGGTTATATATTTTGGGATTGAGTTGCGGTTACTAAATCGCGGTTTAATACATTTTAACCCGTTTCAAGCCGCAATATATATAAAAGAATATAAGTTAAAAATATAAGTTAAATATATATATATATATATATATATATATATATATATATATATATATATATTTCCCATATATATATATATATATATAGATGTGTGTATTTAATGATACTAACCTCTTGCTCTTATTATATTTTAGTTTTATTACTTGTTCATTAATGTTATAAACGTATTATGATCGATTTCAATTTTTATTTCTTTTTAAAATATATAATTTATTTTTAAAATTTAGCCTGATTGTGCAAATTATGAAAAATAAACTATAAAAATAAAAATTTAAGAATGAACCCGCGCCAATCCGTAATTTATTTTGCGAGTTGAGTTGGATTGGATTTTTAACGTACTATAACAAGTTTGACTGGTTTGGTTTGAAATTTAAATTTTATCAATTTGTCTCGTGATTTTTTATACAAGTTAAATTTGAATTAAGATCAATCCGTCGCAATGCGTGTGGTGCCGACTCCAGTATAGTTTTCACATGCAAATAATTGAGGGCAATAAGTGAAAAACTCATGTTTCGTAATTGTATAAATTAAGAGCAAATGCTACCAAACTAACTATACATAGTATACTCTCATTCTCTTCTCATTAATTAAGGTACTCTCTAGATTTCTCTTTGTACATACCCATAAAATTATGGAGCCCCTTTTAATATACAATATTATTATTATTGTAAAGTTTTGTAACGTGACTCCTCTTTCATTTTTATGTTTTTCAGCTAATTAATCAAGGAGTAGATAGTAACAACGATGAATAATCAGCCAATTAGAACTGCTGGGGAGGTATTAATTTGTATTTCATTAGTGTAAATATTATTCGTTTTTCATACTAAATTTCTTAATTGTTGGTTTATTAACTTTAATTTTATTTTAGTGTTCAAAATCAATTCATCAAATCTGCAGCAACGTCTTGCTTCCATTAAAAAATACTAGCATGATGAGTGATATTTTCAACAGAATCATATATATTTTTAAAATTTATAAAAAATAAATAATTATGTCGTAAGAATAATTTTGAATTTTAAAAAAGAGTTGTAAAATTACAAATAGGTTTTACCATTTTGAAATTTAGGTTTATTTTCAGTTTTATAATTTTTTGGTATTTTCTGTTTTTTGCATATATTATGGAAAATTACAAAATTGTTATAGAATGAGTGTTTATATAAAGTTCCAAAAGTAGGTTTAGAACTCAGTTTTATAAATTAAATAATTTTATAACAAATTTTCTAATTTTTCACAAAAAGTCTTTAGAAAGGTTAAAAAAAGTGCCAAATTACCAAAAAATATATATAAAAAAGCACCGATATTTTAAATTATCAAATTCTACTTTGTAACTAGTTTCCATATTTTTTTTGACTTTATTAAAAAAATACCCAATTTTTTTTAAAAAATGACTTTGTAAAATTTGAAACTCAATTTCTAACTTTTTATAACCAGTTTTACAACTTACATTTTTTTTCATCTTTTATTTTTGTTTAAAAAAAAGTCAAAGAAATTTAATTTTGAGAGAGAGAGAGAGAGTGAGCCGTAAGGAAGTTTTAGTTTTTTTTCCTAAATCCTAAAGCTTTCTTCTTATAATTTTGTAGCCAACAAAAATAGTTAAGCATTTGTTTTTTGTGCACAGATTCTTGCTCCTGTCGAGTGGACGGATTTTGAAATCCACAGGCTAAGAGAGCTAGCAGTAGAATTTCCACCGGGAATGCCTTTACGATTTACTCTAATAGCCACAAGCATTGGCAACGGAAAAACCGAACCCCACGTTGCAGAAAGGGTAAAGTTTTATTATTAAACAATTATGATTCTACATGTTTAACAAAAACTTAAGGAAATATAATGTTAATAAATCGATGTTTTGTTCAGATTTACAACTTGAACATAGACGGCTTTAATTGCCGTCGCTGCGAAAGACAAGTTTCGCATGTGGCCGTTTTTCATGGAAACTTTCAGCAATTTGGGTATTAATTTTATGTAATTGTTCATTATTTTTATTATTGTCATAATTTTTTGGATTGATTTATATATATTTGATTTTTCAGAGACTTGCGATTCTGTAGTGTTGTTTGCAGAGATGACCACATTGCGGAGCAAGGAGGTCAAGACGCGGCATAAGTTTTTCATTCCTCATATAAGATTAATGGATATGTAATAATGAATAATTGTTTGGACCAAACATGTTATTAGAATTTTTTTAAGTGTGTTTTGTAATTTTCTTTAATATAATAATTTAAAAACTGATGAACATTCAATATTCTGTATTTTTAATATACCCAACATGTTTAGAAATCTCATGTTTAAATACCGTCGATGTTAATTAATTCCTATGAATAAGCTATTTCTCTCTGGTTATTTATAGTCTGGTTACGCTAAGTTTGCGAAACTTATTTATCATCTTTTGAAGATTATCTGTTCAGTTGATTAAGGAAATGTATTAACGATATTAGGCAGTACATTTGTTCAGTTTCTGTGAACTTATGAATTTATTAATTTACACTCAGCATAATTGTTGATGAACACCTATCAAGAAGCAATGTTTATGAAGAAGAAATGCAACTCAATCTAATGGTATATTTTGTTCATTCAATTGTTTATTTATTGTCTACTTTCAATCAAAAGAGATAATGTTTCTTCGAGAACCCATTAAAATTGGAATCAAGTGAACAAACATCAAGTTTCAACCTATAAGATAGAATGTTAAGAGCCAATATTTTTTGCATGTTCATCTGGTTGGATAATCATTAAGAATCTATATCTTGTAAAACCAAGTATTTTTTTTTTTTTTTTTTTGTTAAAGAAAAGCTTACCATATAAGAATCAGAAGGATCCGACAAGGAGCTTGTGCTTGTAGTTGTCGGAAGTAATGAAACTTTTATATCTGTGAATTTTTCAATTAGCGATTTTGATTGTGTGATAATTCAACTTAATCATGTCATGAATCTGTTAGTGTGAGTTCGCATTTGGCAGCTCTGAATTAAAGCCTGTTTTGCCAAAGAACACTAAACTAAACATAGCGTAAACTCATTAGTAAATATTTGGTAAATAGGCATAGTTTGGTTTAGAAATAATTTTAGATTTCAGGACTAATAATGGTTGATGCTTAGAACGTCTCAACGTTGATATGGAAGTTTCTCTTAAAATTAATCTTAAAAAATATATATATATATATATATATAGATTTATACTTAATTAATAATGATTTTAGGATTTCTAGCTAATTATTTTGAATAGATATATTGATCAGTCAAGAGCTAGAGAAGATCGGAACAACGCTATTGAAATAGAAAACACACTTAATTAGCATTTGGAAAGAATTTATCTGATAGAAAAATTACTACAATTTGGTTATACATATATATATATATATATATAAATATATGGGATTTATTTAGTAAGTTGGAGCAAAAAGAGTGACTTGTTCACAAGAGATTAAACATCCATAGTACGTACTCTCAAATTAAACTGGGAAACCGTAACTAATTGAAAACATTAAATTATTATCGTTGTTAAACATATGTACTTCTGGAATAATGGTTTAGCATGAATTTACCTTTGCTAAAAGAATTCTATCCGAAATCTCTCTGGCATTAATTTTTCGGAATTTTCAGTCTGAGAAGTTAATTAAGTTTTTTGCTTCCAGATTATTCTAGTTGAAAAGGGAACCGGAAACACTAATCTGATTTTAAAATTTATCGCCAAATTTTTAATCACAAGATGTATCTAGCTAGCTAATTCATACCCTAATTCTACCAGATGATGTATATATTAATATTTGAAGGTGCTCTAGAACTCAATATTATGTCACAGGAACCAACTAATGGAGATGGTTTTCTACCCAGGTACTATCAGTATCAAAAGCGACAATGAAATTTTGATATATATGGGACACCGCGGGAAGAGAACGTCATCAAAGGCTGACTCGAATGTTCGTGAAACACCCTACGGCATTGTTGTATACAATATTTCCGGCTTGGTAGGCTCTTTTCTGAAGAATATCTGGTTATTATAGTATATCTAGTATCTCTTACCACAAGAGAAATAAAACAAATCTATGGCAAGTTATATCAAAGTTCATGTTTAATAGTGTTCCAAATTTAATTTAAATCCAAATTTAATTAGTGTTCCACCTTGTTAGATTTACAACTTTTAAATCCATGTTCATTTTGGAAGTAAAAGTTATAGATATCTAAATCAAAATTCAGTTTTGATATATATGTATGTGTGTATGTACTTGTGTCAAAATTAAACTCATGTATTCTAACCTCTAAATGAAAAATGAAAATTTCATGTTTAGGGCAAATTAAAGTAGGTACAAGTAGGAGAGACAACTTTGTATGGATTTTAAATTGTGGATGAACAAACAAATATCTGTTAAAATTTTACAAGAAAAATGTAATTGTATAATTGAGAAACACAAGTCCATTACAATTTTGTCACAAATATTTGCACAGACTTTGATAACTGCATACATGGCAGTGCATAGCTCGTTCATAGTAGATATTGCTCGAAAAACATTTTTTCTTACACATTTTTCATATTCAAAAAATCAACCCGCTGATTTGTCATATTACATGACATATCTATCTCATCAAGAGTTTTGATTGTTATTAATACTAAATTTAATAATTTTTTTAATTTTTAATTAATATTTAAATTTAGGATAAACTCAACTACGGTTATATTATTATTTGAGTTTTTAATGGATTGAGCTTTTAGATTTAATTTTTTTTTATTTTTAATTAATATTTAAATTTAGTTTAGGCTCAAGTAGGGTTATAATATATTTTTATTTGAGTTTTTAGTGGGTTGGGTTTTAGATTTAATAAATTTTTTTATTTTTAATTAATATTTAAATTTAGTTTATGTTCAACTAATGTTCTAGTATATTTTTATTTGACTTTTTAGTAGATTGAGTTTTTATTACGTTGAATATTTATATTTATATTTTGATTTATCAAATTATAGAATTTTATTTATATTTGGAGGGATAAATATGTATTATCTTGTATTTCCAATCCAAATTCTTTCTTCATTCATATCATTTCCGAATATTAAAACATTAAACAGCATCCCAGCGCACAGAAATGAATTTTGTAATTCATGAAAAAAAATAGTAAATGTATTTGAGAAAACAAATGTTGCAAATATTATAAAACAATTCTATTTTATAAAAATCACTCATAAGTCACACAAGTACAGTACTCATGCTTTTTATTACATTTTGGAGTATACATATCGGTCGCATGCGCATCACGTGCATGTCAAGTACAAAAAGTTAATAACAAATGCCATAAATATGACATTTTCCATAACAACCAAAACTTTGAGAAAATAGACACGATGATAAAGTTGCAATTGCTTTTTTAGGTAAAATACAAATGACCCTCTGGAGGTATGCGCTATTTGCAAATAGACCCCATAAACTATCAATTATTTAAAATAACCCAGATAAACTATCAAATATTTGTAATTAACCCCTAGTTCATATTTAAAAGGATATAACTTTTTATTCGTGTGTATGTTTTACAAAAAAAGCTTTAACAGTTATAAAAAAGCTATAAAAAATAATTAGTAAATTTACCATAGTTATGATTAGATCTTGGAGAACATTGACAAACGTTTGATAAGTGATGTTACAATGCATCCAGGCGCGCATCTTCTGAAGCATGCCATGAAGGCAGTTTTTTAATAACACTCGTTTACACAATTGGATATGCAGATTGCACTTAATTTCAAATTATTTAGTATTACTATCCATTTTATTTTATTTTACTGTTTTTATATTATTTTTTTATTATTAAAAAAAGAAAGGGTATAATTGTAGGATTTAGTAAGTACTGTAAATGAGATTTCTATAGATAAAAAATAGAGAATGAGTGAGTTATTATTAAACAATAAGTATTTACATTTTCAAAACTCATCATTAGAGTAATAAAAATGCACGTGCTTTAATATTATTACCCATTTTTATTTTTTTACTGTTTTTATAGTATTGTTTTATTATTAAAAAAAGAAAGAATGAAATTATAGAATTTAATAAGTACTCTAAATAGGTTTTCTGTAGAGAAATAAAATAGAGTGAGTGAATAAGAGAAAAGGAACGAAGGTGATCGAGTTATATACAGTTTCATTGATTTTATTTCAAATATTATAAGACAACAAGTATTTATATTTTCAAAACTCATCATTAGCAGCATAAAAACTGCACGCACTTTAATATTACTATCCATTTTATTTTTTTCATATTAATGTGAAATTGTACTCATCACGTGCATGTCATGTGCATGTTAAATACAAAAAGTTAACAACGAATGCCATAAATATTCTATATTATATAAAATTTCTTGGCGCTAATTTTCATAGTGTTCTTTCCTCAAATTTTATTGTTTCTAAAAGGTAGTAGTAGTTAAAAGATCCAATCAAAAATATGATAAAAAAGACGAAAGATGATACGAAAAATGTCCCTACATGGGTGAAGGTCATGTGCATATATAACATGATCTTTTAATTAAGTAAATAAAAATTACCTTTTTATACGAAAAATAAAAAAGAGAGAACGTGACAATAATGTATCTTTAGCTAAAAACGGGAAGATAGGAATTGCCCCAAAATGGATTGGATTAGGCAGCATGTTGCCCAGTACTACAGTTCCGTGTTATTACAAAATTTCATTTCGTATCTTGTTCTTCCTTTTATAACTTTTAATTAGAACTTTTAAATTTCTTTTTTCAGGTCAATCTGGTCATCATTTTTAACGGTTTCGCAAGTGATCCGACGACATCCCTTACAGTTTTTCAAGTTTTGTAGAGTTTGGCAATTTTAAAAAAGCCACCAAAAGATCGATATTGCAGTTCACTTCAAAGTTTCAGTCCAAACGAATTCATGGTACTTCGATCTCCTGGAATACTTATGTACGTACAAGGTTCAGGTGTAGTTTAAACGGAAGGAATTTCCGAAGATATTAATTACCTGTCTACTGCTGATCAAATTATTACTCCATTTTACTAGGACCAAAGTACTGTACTTGTTAGCAATTTGGTTGCTTTAATATTTGGGTTCACTTGTTCTTTTGTCTGTCTTTTTTATTAATAAACCTTGGTATCCCTAGTTACAACTAAAATAAGGTTACTAATTAATACTACTATAAAATATATATACTCCTGTGCAGTGTGCGTGTAACAAAAATTGAGAGATAAAAAAATTATGTGCCTAAAAATTAGAGTTGGAGACTAAAAATTTATTTTTGTGTTTAAAAATTATTTTTATCCCGAAAAGTTACAATTTGAAGGCAAAATTTGATTGCCTCTAAAAAATATTATTTGTAGCTATTGTTCTGTTCTTAATGTAAAGACTTTACATTATAAGTGGGATATAAATAAGATGGAAATTTAGCATCTGTACAAGTCATGATAAGAGAAAGAATCATATAATAGATTTCATGCTATCAAAATTCTAGTTGATTACCTCTTCTTCCATTGTTTGAAATAAAAGGGGAAAATAGTTAGAAATGTTTAATTGAATCAAATCAGAGAAAAACTGAAACTAAAAAGGTTTATATCTGTTGTGACTTGAAAAGAGGCCGGATTTGTTGTGTAAATTATGACAATCTAAGATATAAAAATAATGTTCTTGTTTGGTACTCTTGCACAAAATCCAAATACCACATACAATTTTGAGTTTAGTTGGTTCGGCCAGTAAGAAAATTATATTTCATATGATTGAGTGCGGATATACTTTTAACATGATTGGAACTTGATATTAAAAGAAAATCTAGAATGATTTAGCTTAATTGCATGCACAGATCAAAAGGAGAAGTAAATGAGATTTGAGAGATTTCTGCTAATATATATAAAAAAAAAAATCGGGGAAATCGATTGGCAAACTTTACATGAAAGTAGATAAATAGTTTTAGTTCCAGGTTTCTATTGCTTCATTTAAGTTTTGTCCTTTATTTTCTTACCATAACACCATATCTCTACAATTTTCAACTCTTATTACATTTCTCCGCAACTTAGTATATACACGTACACTACAACTTGATGATTAGTATACTAATTGATACATTTTCTTGGAGGATTAGTATGTACACGTAGCAACATACAAACGAGTATAACTATATATAGGGTTAAATTTAAAATACGGTTCCGTCCACTAATTTTATCAATAAAGTTTGGGTTGGTACACCACCCTTCAAAACTACCAATCGGTATAACAACGATAGGTTTTTCGAAAATTGAGTAAACCTAGTGTTCCATTCCGAAGAGAATTTTCTTAGGCATAGTGGCACTAATTAGGTAAAAAAACACCTAGTTATTATATACGCCATTTTATCATGTTTTTCGAAACTTTTTGACTATTTTAACACTTTCCTTTTATTAAGTCAATTTTTCCCCTATGCATTATATTAAAACGTTTAAGTTACTACTTTCGAGGTGCTAATTGTGAATTTTGGCAGGGCACTGTTTATCTGTAAAATGATACTCCGTATTTAGTGACTAAATTAATGTGCTAACCTTTGATAATTGACATGTATATGTACATGTATAGGTAATGGATTTGTAATTAATTCGCTTCCTTATTTTGAGTAGGCTTCATATGAGTTTGAGGAAGGTGAGGTTGTGGCCATTGCGGTGCACCCTAGCGACGTTGACTTTGTTTGCTCGCTTTTAACTGGTGGATGCAAGTAATTATCCGTCTGTGTATATATAGTATTGACATTGTCTCAATATAAAAAAAAGTTTTTGGTTAATTTTTTTGTTTAACTTAAGTCGGGACCCCTTTCCTGGTCATACTTGCCGGTACTGACATCTGATCGTTATAAATCAGTTTAAAAAAGTTTGTTGACATTCTAGATTTTGTATTATGAGTGTCATTTTCTGTAGTTGATGTTTCTATATGATGAGTATGCATTCAAGATTACTATTCGAGGATTTGAGCACTAGAGTTCAACTTGTTCTTCTTTTAACCAATGCTTGATTATTCAATTTTCGCAACTTTTGTTTTCTATAAAAACATTTTGTCCAAAAGACTCCAAATAGAATCTGTCTTTAGCATTTATTTATACATCCAAGTATGTTATGGGTACGCATTTTAGAATATTCCCTCTAACATTAATCTTGTTTTTTTTTTTTCATTTCTTGTGTCTTACCTTTTCAACACTACTTGTGATTGAGATTATTTTCTATTCGTATTATTTATACATCCAAGTATGTTATGGGTAGTTTCTTTATATGATCATTGTGGTTCTTCTCTCTGTTCATGGTTTTGACATTGACAAATTTCGGTTTTTTCCATCCGTAGATGGTTCGAGCAACATAGTCAAGAAACGCAAACTAAATTGTTGGTTAAAGAACTTGCACCTCAATCTCAAACACGCTGGAACTTAAAAATGTGTAGCCTTGGGTGTTGATGGATCTAAATTTGCTAGTGGTGGTGTGGTAAGAAACAGCCCATATGTTTTTACATGTATTTTGGAATAACGTATATGGTTAATGGTGAAATAATTACGAACTTTGTCCCTGTGTGTTTTTAAATTTTAGGATGAACCAAGAGCTCACAGGATATGGATTTTAGGTGTGAACCTGTCTTGAATTAATTTTAATGGTTAACAAGTGTTTGTAAATACCAGGTATCAAGTAGCTGATGGGTCAATGTTACTATTTTAATCTATTAAAAGATAATTTGAGGCAAAGAGCAATACATTTATTTTAATGTAGTGAGACTAGCTAGTTGAAACTGAACCAATAACTTGAACACGGGAGATTAAATTGTAGAAAGACAAGCCCTAATGGGCTAATTAAGACTATTAACAATTCTCTATTACCCATAACTATTAGAATTTGTTAGGACCAGATTTCTGGTCTAAATATTGTTAATTGTCTATTGGTTTTTACTAAATAAATCCTAACTGTTATTAATAACTAAGACAGGATTGACAGGTTCCAAGTACCAGTTGCAACCTCAGTTACAACCTACTAAGTTAGTAGTATTAGGTTTCACGTACTGGTTGCAACCTTAGTTACAACCTGTGGTGACAGGTTTCAAGTACCAGTTGCAACCTCAGTTGCAACCACAGTTCAACCTGCTGTTAAAACAGAATTCTGTCTTGTTTCATTATTCTACATTACTACTTGTTTGATGCTAATCTTTTGTTTTAAAGAATGTAGGATATATTCTCATAAGGTCTTAAACGTGTATATGTGTTTATTGAGAATATTAATGTGTTAAGGAAAGATGTTTTATAAAAGATATAAAGAGATTAGTTTATAAGGTTATGTTTCCTTTTAATATATATATCTCTATTCTTATGCTTGTCCTTATCACTTGTTTCAATCTTTTGATTCTTATAATATTCAGTAAAGATATGTATAAAGATTGATTGATATGTGGAGTTAAATGTTTCATATGTTTATGAAAAGATATTATCTTTAAAAGATCATATCTTTATATGTTTCCTTTCAAAGGAAAAGATTAACTCCTACTTTCAAGTGTGTTACTAAACAGGTATTAATCAAAGATGATTAGAGTCAATCCATGCTGAAGAATCTCGTGATACTTGGAGAGATTGAAGCTAATCAACCAAGTCAAAAGCAATCAAAAGATATTGAAGATAGAAGATTGTTTTTACTTGTTTATATACTTAGTAACCTAAGCTTGTAAAGGTGTGTGTTCTAAATTATAAAGAACTTATTTTCTAGAGAGAATACACGTGAGCTTTAAAAAGAAAAACAATGGTGGGATGCCATTGATTTATAAGTGATAGTTATAGAGTAGGAGCAATATAGTGATAGGCAGAAAAACATAGAGGGAGTCTAAGTTTTTCATTAAGACTTGAGTCATATATTGTAAGCTTTTTATAATATCATAATCTGGGTAAGTGCCCCGGAGACGTAGCCTAGTTAGGTGAACTCCGTTGTTAAATGTGCGTGTGAATTATTTCCAAGTACATTTAATTTTAAAACAGTTTCTGTCCATTAATACACTTGGTTCCAACTGCAGTTCCAACCTCACTTGAAACCTTATACACTTGGTTCAAACTGCAGTTCCAACTCCACTTGGAACCTTACTGCAAAACTGCATCTAGAACAGCGGATAGGAATTTCATTTGGTATCAGAGCTTCACACTAGATCTTACTTAGTGTGGATCCTGTGTTCTAGTAACAATGGACTTAATGAGGGAAGGAAACGCCTTCAACAAACCTCCATTGCTTGAAGGAGGAGTAAACTATGGAGTATGGAAAATTAGAATGAGGTCCTTCATCAAACAGCAGAATGAACATGCATGGAAGACTGTTATGTATGGATGGGAGGCTCCAACTACCATGGATAATGAAGGAGAACTGATTCTCTTACCTGAAGACAGATGGTCTGCTGAAGAAGACAGAAAATCAAGTGCCAACTCAACAGCCATAAACTTGATTTTTGCTGGTGTAACTCTCAGCGTATTCAGGTATATCTCTCATTGTGAAACAGCTAAAGAAGCATGGGATATTTTGCAAGTTACTTTTGAAGGAACAACTAAAGTAAAAGCTTTCAAACTTCAACAGTTAACTACCCAATTTGAGAACTTAAGAATGGAGGAAGATGAAAACATTGAACAATTTAATGGTAGAATCTGCCACATTGCTCATCAAGCTGGAACATTAGGTGAAAAATACAGTGATGCTAAGCTTGTTAAGAAAACTCTTAGGTCACTCCCAGAAAGGTTTGAAATTAAGGTCACAGCTATTGAAGAATCAACTGACTTAGATAATCTTAAACTTGAAGAACTCATAGGAAATCTTAGTACACATGAACTGAAATTCTTCAAACATAAAAGACCAGAAAAGGGAATAGCATTTCAAGCTAAGAAATCTGAATCTAATACCTGTGATAAAATGAGTGATGAAGAACAACTAGCTTTCTTTGCAAAAAAGGTGTACAAGAAGTTTTATAAGAAAAAGGAGGATGATACTGGTTCATCTAAAAACTTTCAGAAAAAGGATAACCAGTTTAAGACAGAGTCTAGATTCAATAATAACTCTACAGGAAAGTGGAATTCCAAAGAAAAGGATAACAAAGAATACAAATCTAAAGAGATTCAGTGTAGAGAATGTAGAGGTTTTGGTCATATTCAGGCTGAGTGTGCAAACACTTTAAAAAGAAACAAAAATGCTTATATAACCACTCATAGTGATAGTGATTCTGAGAGTAACAGTGATGAAGAGGATGGTTCAAATTTTGTTAATTTCATGGGAATAATTACTGAAAAAGAACCTACTTATGAAAGTGACTGTGAGCATGTTTCAACCCCAGTTACAACTGCCTGTGAAACATATAGCAGTGATGAGGAAGAGCCCTCTGATGAAAACATTACTAAGCAATACCTTGTTCTGTATGAAAAATATAAAAGTCTGAGTAAACAATGTTTGATCATAAGCAAGCTGAATGTTGATCTAAAGGATGAGGTCAAAAATCTTACTGAGAAGCTTAAATTACAACTGGCTGAACTTACTGAAACTAAAAAGATAATAAAATTGCTGAATGTCTCTGCTTCAGATAAATTAGATGACATGCTGTCATATTCTAGAGGATCCAAAGATATCAGTGGTCTAGGGTACTATGGTGGTAAGAGTACAGGAAAAACTACTTTTATTGAAGCAGTTGCTAAAGCTAAAACTCATGATTTTGATCACAAGGTTAGAAGCTCAGTTGCAACCAGAGTTGCAACCAGGAATAAAACGCAGGTTTATGTAAAGAAGGTTGGAAGCTCAGTTACAACCAAAGTTGCAACCATGAACAAACTGAATAACTTTAGGTTGAAATTGTGCAATTTTTGTAAAAAACCTGGTCATTCTGAAGTCCAGTGTTATTTAAAAAGGAACAGAAAGTACATTTCCCAGAAAACCTGGTTGGCCTCTGTCAATAAAAATTTGAAATGGGTTTGGAAAGTTAAAGAAAAAGCAATCTTAGTTGCTAACAACAAAGCTGTTATCAACTCTTTGAATGCTGTTACTTCTAATGATTGGTATTTTGACAGTGGATGCTCTAAGCATATGACAGGTACTGCAAGCCTCCTAAAAAATGTCACCATTCTTACAGGTAACACTGTTGTGTTTGGAGGAGGAGATACAGGTAAAATTATTGGTAAAGGTACCTTAAACAAACCTGGAATGCCTGATATTGAGGATGTTTTTCTTGTAGATGGTCTAAAAGCTAATCTAATTAGTATCAGTCAACTCTGTGATAATGAAATGACTGTTAAATTTGACAAAGAAAGGTGTCTAATTACTAATCTTAACAATGATTTAATCATGACTGGAGTTAGATCAACCAACAGTTGCTATGTGTTTGAAAAAGCTGAAAAAGAATTGCCTCAAAGTAGGTGTAATCAAGCTATTTCTAATAATGCAGATATTTGGCATAAAAGGCTTGGGCATGTGAATTACAAAACTTTAGATAAGCTTGTTAAAAAAGAGTTGATAAGAGGAATTCCTAAACTTAGTGCTAAAACTCAAAGTGTCTGTGGTGATTGTGCTATAGGAAAACAAACCAAAAGTATACACAAAAGTACTAGTCTAATCTACACTAAAAGAGTCTTAGAACTTCTTCACATTGACTTGATGGGTCCTATGCAAACTGCCAGTATAGGTGGTAAGAAGTACATTCTAGTAGTTGTAGATGATTTCTCTAGATACTCTTGGGTAGTGTTCTTAAAGGATAAGTCTGAAACTTTTGAACTATTCAAAACTCTGTGCTTAAAACTGCAAGTTGAAAAAGGTTCCACTAGTGGTAATATTGCTAGGATTAGAAGTGATCATGGAACTGAATTTGAAAATATCAGGTTTAAAGAATTCTGCAACTCCTTAGGAATATGTCATGAGTTCTCTGCTCCTAAGACTCCTCAGCAAAATGGCATAGTTGAAAGGAAAAATAGAACCATTCAGGAAATGGCTAGAGTAATGCTTAATTCTAAGAAACTTGCCAATAGATTTTGGGCTGAAGCTGTTAATACTGCCTGTCATATAGTTAATAGAGTTTATATTACTAAAGGTACTTCCATGACAGCTTATGAAATATGGAAAGGTAGAAAACCCAATGTAAAGTATTTTCAAGTGTTTGGATGTGTTTGCTATATTCTCAGAGATAGAGAGCATCTTGGTAAATTTGACTCTAAAAGTGATAAAGGAATTTTTCTTGGTTATGCTCAGAACAGTAGAGCATTTAGAGTCTTCAATCAAAGAACAAACTGTGTTATGGAATCTTATAATGTGTTATTTGATGACCTAAAAACTGTTGATGAGATTACAGGTGATAATGAACAGGCTGAGACTACAGAAAAAGAGAAAGAAGAAACACAACAAACTGGAAGTCCCAGAGTGGTTGGAAGTCCAGTTGCAACTGAGGTTACAACTGAGGTTGGAACTGAGGTTGGAACCACAGTTGAAACCCAAAATGCTGCTGAATCTGAAGAAGAAGAAGAAGAAAGTTCTCATGCTCAGTCAACTAGCAGGCCTCGCTATGTAAGGACTCAGAAAAATCATTCTCTTGACAATGTCATAGGAGAAGTTACTTCAGGTATGAAAACCAGAGGTAAAAGAAATAATGTTGTTCACTTTGCTTGTTATATCTCTCAGTTAGAACCTAAGAATATAAAAGAAGCTCTAGAAGATAGTGAATGGATTTTAGCTATGCAGGATGAATTGGCCCAATTTGAGAGAAATGATGTATGGACTTTAGTACCCAGACCTTCTAATAAAAATGTTATAGGAACTAAATGGATTTTTAGAAATAAAAGTGATGAGGATGGAGTGATTATCAGGAATAAAGCTAGGTTGGTAGCTCAGGGTTATACACAAATTGAGGGAATTGACTTTGATGAAACCTTTGCTCCAGTAGCTAGAATTGAATCCATTAGAATGCTGCTGTCTCTTGCATGTCTGTATGATTTTAAACTGTTTCAACTTGACATAAAGAGTGCTTTTCTGAATGGTGTGATTAATGAAGAAGTTTATGTTTGTCAACCTAAGGGATTTGAGGATCCTAACTTTCCTGAACATGTCTATTTGTTGAAAAAGGCCTTGTATGGTCTAAAACAAGCTCCTAGAGCTTGGTATGATAGATTAACCAAGTACTTGATTGAAAAAGGTTTTAACAGAGGGGGAGTTGATAAAACTCTGTTTACTAAGAAAACCACAAAGGACATAATAATTGCTCAAATCTATGTTGATGACATTGTTTTTGGTTCTACTTCTAATAACAGAATAAAAGAATTCATTTCTGACATGAAGAATGAATTTGAAATGAGTGGAGGAGGTGAACTAACTTACTTTCTAGGATTGCAAGTTAAACAGAATGAGAAAGGCATCTTTCTGTGCCAAAGTAAGTATGCAGACAATCTTGTTAAAAAGTTTGGTCTGAGTGAGAGTAAAGAGAAGAGAACCCCTATGAGTACTACCCTTAAACTGTCCAAAAATGATAAAGGTAAAAATGTCTGTCCCAGTCTTTATAGATCCATGATTGGAAGTTTGCTGTATTTAACTGCTAGTAGACCAGATCTTTGCTTAAGTGTAGGAGTTTGTGCCAGATATCAAGCAAATCCTTTAGAACCTCATCTTCTAGCTGTCAAAAGGATTCTAAGGTATGTAAAAGGAACACCTCATCTAGGCCTATGGTATTCTAAAGATACAAACCATTTTCTTAGTGGCTACTGTGATGCAGATTGGGCAGGAAACATAGATGATAGAAAGAGTACTTCTGGAGGTTGTTTTTATTTTGGAAACAATCTTGTTTCTTGGTTCAGTAAAAAGCAAAATTGCATATCTTTATCTACTGCTGAGGCAGAATATGTTGCAGCTGGAAGTGGATGCACTCAACTAATTTGGATGAAACAAATGTTAACTGATTATAATGTTAAACAAGAGATATTAACTCTGTTTTGTGATAACAAAAGTGCTATAGATTTAGCTAAAAATCCAGTTCAACATTCCAGAACCAAACATATTGATCTAAGGCATCATTTTATTAGAGAACTAGTTGAAGAAAAGAGCTTAATTTTAGAACATGTTTCAACTGAAAGACAATTAGCAGATATTTTCACAAAGCCCCTTGATACAAACAAGTTTGAATCATTAAGAAGTGACATAGGGGTATGTCATTATCAATCTAATTGAATACTTTTGCTAAATATGTCTGTATTGAGTACCTTTAATAAGTTTTATTTCCAAGGTTAAAGTCTTATTTTGAGCTATGATGTTTTTGTCTTGAAAAAGCCGCTTTTTTGGTGCCTCAAAAACAGATGTGAGGTAACTTGTCCTTAAAAAACCTCTCTGGTAATAGAGTTGCAAGCACAAAGTGCAATTTTTTTTTATGGTGGTTGCAAGTTCAGTTGCAACATCAGTTGAAACCTCGTGTTAAAAATACTGGTTGCAAGCTCAGTTGCAACATCAGTTGAAACCTCGTGTTAAAAATACTGGTTGCAAGCTCAGTTGAAACATCAGTTGAAACCTCAGTCTCTGTTATAGCTGTCAAGACAAAGTCTTGTAAAATTTTGACATCACTTATACTCTTTCCTTGCTGAGGTCATCAAACTAGTTTTTGTGTAGAAATAAAAACGGAATTGCTCATTTTAAGCTCCTAAAATTTAATCTTTATTAGTGTTATTCTTTGATAAACATATTTTCGTGAGTAAATTGCTAGATTTCTTTTGTTCTCCTAAAAGCTAGATATCTGTTTAAGTTTTGTTTTTATCTTGAATCAAGTCAAATTTCCTTAAAGCTTCAATGTTTGATTTTTCAAATTTTGGATGAATCTGTTTTGAAAAAGGAATGTTTATCTGTTTAATTGGCTGAAGTTATCTTATTGCCAACTGTTTCTTGCGTAATCTTAGTATGATTTTCTTTTAAAATCTGTTGATATAATACTTCCTATGTTTAAGCCTAAATTTGCTGCTTAATTGATTTGCATGTATCTATTTCCAATTTCAAAAAGATATGGTCTTTATTGCTATTTATACAAACATCTTTTTACTATCCAAAATCAATTACTTTTTACAGAATAACTCTCTCTCTCTCATCTCTGTAAAACCCTAGGCTTGCTGTAGAAACCCACTGCAAGGTTCTAAGTAAGGTTCTAACCCCAGTTGCAACCATGTCATCAATCCCTTCTAAAAACCCCAATTCTGATGATGATTGCACCCTCAGAGATTTTATGAATAAATCTCCATCACGTCAAGGTTCCAAATCAAAGGTAAGTGAGTCTTCCTCACCCAAAATTAAGCGCACTAAGAAGCGTGCTAGAAGGAATTTTGATAATGACCCTGTTACTGCTAAGTTTGAGTATGTTCCAACAAACAATAATGTTGATCCTCGTTTCTGGAGTAGGACAACATATAGGAGGTTTAGAGGAATGGCTAGTAAAGAAATTCTGTGTGAAAGAAGGCTTAATTTAGTTAGCTATCCTCACATACAGGTGTATGTTGAGAAATTACTCTCTGCTGTTGGATTAGCCAAAACTGTTTGTTATGCAGACTCCTATTACCCTGCTGTTGTTAAAGAATTCTATTCCAATTTAAGCAGTGGTGTCTTTGAAGAGGGTAATCCTAAGTATGGAAGAGTGTTTTTGAGAGGTGTAACTTTGGATTTCACACCTAAGTTGATTAATGACTATCTGTGTTGTCCCAGTCCTACTATAGACAACAATGCTGAACCAGATTTAGAAATTCTAGCTTTAATTCTAACTGGAAAGAACAATAGGTTTGATGGTCATTCCATCAAAACATCCTCTCTCACATTAAGTGCTGCTGTGTTGCACAAAATTGCTAGGTTTAACTGGACACCCACCAAACAATCTTCCAAAGTCAACAAAGATATGGCTATTTTTCTATACAGGATTATGTCTTCACTACCCATCAACCTTGGCCTTCATATCTTTAATCTTATAAAGGAATTTAGTGATGATAATTCACCTTCCATTCTGCTTCCTTTCCCTTGCCTCATATCTAGTCTACTTCTGGGCCAAGTCTCTTCTATGCATAGAGATTCTCCCATTAGTATCACTCATGAACCAATCACAGATTGTCCCTCTGCTCTTTATATTTCTGCCAAACTACTGAAGGAAGGACATGTCAATGACATTTCTGGGGACAAAGGGAAAGAAAAGGAAGAAGAACCTTCATCTGCTCCTTCAGCAAAGAAGAAAGGAGTAAAGTGGTACTTACTCCAGAAGCTGGCTTATAATCAAGAAAGGAGAGCTGAATTGGATGCTGATGATTATCAAATCAATAAGCTGCTGGTGGACATTATTGAGAGTGAGGATGATGATGATAGTGATGGTGTCTCAATCAGCAGTGAGGATGACAATGAAGAAGATGAAGAAGTGGTCAGGCAGAATCCTCTAAGAGAAAGACCCCCACAATGTGATATTCCAAGTGACTAATTCCATTGGTTGCTGACAAATAGGGGGAGTGAAGTTTGAAGTTTGAAGTTTATGCTTTTGTTTTATGTTTTGTTTCATTTTGATGTTTTCAAGACTTTAAATCTGTTTTTCAATTCTGCTGTATTAAGACAAGTTTATGCTTGTTTGGCTTTAATCATTCTGCAATTTCTTTCTGCAAATATCTTGATATCTTGTTGAAGTATGAAAGCTTTAAACTTGAAACAGGTCTGAAAACTAATTGTGTGCACATACATTGTGCTTATATATTTTGCCTGCAATTCTAACATACAGGGGGAGCTTACTGATATGGAATTTGCAGGTGGTTGGGATGATTTATAAACTTTATTGATTTGTCAAAACCAATGACAAAGGGGGAGATTGTTAGGACCAGATTTCTGGTCTAAATATTGTTAATTGTCTATTGGTTTTTACTAAATAAATCCTAACTGTTATTAATAACTAAGACAGGATTGACAGGTTCCAAGTACCAGTTGCAACCTCAGTTACAACCTACTAAGTTAGTAGTATTAGGTTTCAAGTACTGGTTGCAACCTTAGTTACAACCTGTGGTGACAGGTTTCAAGTACCAGTTGCAACCTCAGTTGCAACCACAGTTCAACCTGCTGTTAAAACAGAATTCTGTCTTGTTTCATTATTCTACATTACTACTTGTTTGATGCTAATCTTTTGTTTTAAAGAATGTAGGATATATTCTCATAAGGTCTTAAACGTGTATATGTGTTTATTGAGAATATTAATGTGTTAAGGAAAGATGTTTTATAAAAGATATAAAGAGATTAGTTTATAAGGTTATGTTTCCTTTTAATATATATATCTCTATTCTTATGCTTGTCCTTATCACTTGTTTCAATCTTTTGATTCTTATAATATTCAGTAAAGATATGTATAAAGATTGATTGATATGTGGAGTTAAATGTTTCATATGTTTATGAAAAGATATTATCTTTAAAAGATCATATCTTTATATGTTTCCTTTCAAAGGAAAAGATTAACTCCTACTTTCAAGTGTGTTACTAAACAGGTATTAATCAAAGATGATTAGAGTCAATCCATGCTGAAGAATCTCGTGATACTTGGAGAGATTGAAGCTAATCAACCAAGTCAAAAGCAATCAAAAGATATTGAAGATAGAAGATTGTTTTTACTTGTTTATATACTTAGTAACCTAAGCTTGTAAAGGTGTGTGTTCTAAATTATAAAGAACTTATTTTCTAGAGAGAATACACGTGAGCTTTAAAAAGAAAAACAATGGTGGGATGCCATTGATTTATAAGTGATAGTTATAGAGTAGGAGCAATATAGTGATAGGCAGAAAAACATAGAGGGAGTCTAAGTTTTTCATTAAGACTTGAGTCATATATTGTAAGCTTTTTATAATATCATAATCTGGGTAAGTGCCCCGGAGACGTAGCCTAGTTAGGTGAACTCCGTTGTTAAATGTGCGTGTGAATTATTTCCAAGTACATTTAATTTTAAAACAGTTTCTGTCCATTAATACACTTGGTTCCAACTGCAGTTCCAACCTCACTTGAAACCTTATACACTTGGTTCAAACTGCAGTTCCAACTCCACTTGGAACCTTACTGCAAAACTGCATCTAGAACAGCGGATAGGAATTTCAGAATTTTTTTGGGGAAATTATAGGCAAATGTTCTGTCAGTAGCATTGGTTTTCCATCTTACGGGTTAAGGATGAAAAACTTTGGTAGTCCCTTGTAATGATATCGGGATTTTACAAGCTAAGAACAGGCGAATGGCAGAATTGTTTGAGGATTTGATCGGTTTTTTCTAATGTGATTTTCTCTACACTAGTCTGGAAATATGAGGATTACAGGAATTGCAATGTCATTTATTTAGCACAATGTTAGCATAAGTACATCTGTACACTGCATTATTAGACCAATGTTTCTAAAGCACTTCATGGGATTTATCTGCTTACATTTCTTTGCTTTATCGATTGGTTTTTTGGTAATTTTTTTTTGAGGAAAAGATACAAAGTATATTTGCTTCAAATAGGAAAAGAATTGAAGAGATATACTATTTGATGCCATATGGAGGGGGTCTTGCTCACTCTTGGACGCTACAATTACATTTGGCATTAGACTTTGATTACTTATTTAGGTTGCATGTTATTTTAAAGTGTAAGATAGTACTTTTGTAGATATGAAGACCGTAATTAACCATTGGGACTAAACATAATTGTTTCAGTTCTGAACTATACCCGTCTTACGCGCTGGACAGTAATTAACTTCGTAAGGGGTTCCACTGTTTTTTTTATTTAAATATTCAATATTATTATAGTCCATTGCTCAGGTGTGTTGATTATAAGCCGAGAAAAGTTTTTATTGAATAGGGAGAAACCTAAAAGAGAAGAAATTTACTTATTGTAATAACAATTGGACTTTTCCTTTCGGTTTCTTACTTGGTCTGCATTTGTATACTAGAAATAACTTGATCACAGCACTGTAATTGCAGGTTTTTGTTGTGTGGGAGCTCTTGCAATAACCGGTTCTCTACATCATATCGATAAGGACCTTCTTGGGTGGTGGCTATGTGAGAGACAAGTTAAATCAGGTGGTTTAAATGGCGGTCCTTAAAAACTAACAGATGTATATACATTCCCCCCCTAGACATGCTATTACCATGCAGTAATTTAATTTTTAAGAAATTTCGTGCAATATTTTGCAGCCGGACAAATTGTTCCTGATGAAACGATTAAGAGTCTCTTGCAACGAGTCCAAGAAAAAGGATGACAAGAGGTGTGTGCATATGACTATGAGCAATATCATTCAGTTCCACCTGGTACTGGCCATAAATTTTTCGAGATCCTGGATGAGGAACAACAGATTTTTCCTCCTGAGGACACCTCGGAAGGCGTATCAGAGTCTGGCTCTAGTGGGAGGTAAGATTGATTTGCATTCTTCTATTTATCTTCTGCAACAGCCTTTATGATCATTAGCGGACTAGTGCATAGCTGACGGTTTTAATTGATTGAAATGTAAGAAATCAGTTTCGAGCACACTCAACGGTATCGACATTTTTGAAGTGTGTACTCTGTAAAGAATACTAAATAGACAGTTGGGAGTGCACTGATTTTTAAAGTGTAAGGCTCTTCTTTCGACCTCTAACCATGATAATTGGTGTAGTGATGTCCTAAATCTCTATGGTTTTTGTATTTTTTTATTTTATCATAATGCACTGATTTACAATTTTTATGTATACGCAACACGTTTAAAAGGCCAAAAAGTTTATAAAACGAAGTTGATCATATATGTTACAATCGATGTTAAATATAAGAGATAATAACAATTCAGTCAAGCTTGCTACATTTATACGTACGTTCCGGTAGTAATTAAGCACATAAAATCACTACTATTGTATCTCCTTTCGGAACAGGGTATACTGTAAAAAACTAGGCTGGTTACACTAGTTAAAGTTATAATTAAAAAAAAACATCACATCTTTCTTTTTTTACTTTGATTAAAACAAACATGATGATGCAATGAAACCAACTTATTTTATGTTGTTTTTTCATTTTTCTTATATAAGTTATTGTTTTTTAAAAGAACGCATCCGAGTCTCTGATAAAAATCGGAAACAATCCGATCCAAAATTGTCTTGTTTCGAATATAATTTTTTTTAATAGGATAGTGTTTATATATATACATACATATGTACAAATGTTTTCCATTTACTTATATAAAAATATATAAATATAAATGTTTTCCATTTGATATATTAAAGTTAGACTCATAAGCAATTTCATGACAAATGTTTATTAATTAAAAAAATAACATCTACTCCTTACTTAATTTAAAATAAAATAAAAACAAATATATTTCTCTTTTTATAATTTTGATCAACAAACATATGATACCAATGGGATGAACAAACCCAATAAAATCATCAATTTAAATATTTTAAAAACTGTTCTTAGCAAGAAATATTCAAATATTAGCAATAAAAATGATAAATTAAGTGAGGACCTTCCATGGTATGGTGAAGACTCTAAAAAGGTTTCATTTTTACAAACTTTTTTGCAAATTTGTGCAAATAACAAAACACCCATTAAAGGAATGACGTGTCATTGCCACGTCATCCACCTTGGTTTGCAAACAGACACCTTGACCTCAAATATTCTTATTAATTTCTACTCAAAATGTGGACTTCTCGATTCTGCTCGTAAGGTTTTCGATGAAATGCCTGTTAGAACTTTAGTTTCTTGGAACACTATGATTGGGGCGTGTACGAGGAACGGAGATGAGGAACAAAGTTTGTGTCTTTTCGTACGTATGCATCGATACTGTAATGAATTTAGCGAATTTACACTTTCGAGCGTACTTTGCGCGTGTGCTAGGAAGTTTGCGGTTTTAGAGTGTAAGCAGCTTCATTGTTTCGGTATTAAGATGTCGATGGATTTGAATATGTTTGTGGGAACGGGTTTAGTAGATGTTTATGCTAAGAGTGGCTTCGTCGAAGATGCTTGGAGGGTCTTCGAAACGATGCCCGAGAGGAATGAGGTGACTTGGAGCTCTATGGTGGCGGGGTACGTTCAAAACGGGCTTTTTGAAGAGGCTTTGGTTTTGTTTCGTAGAATGCAAATTATGGGTTTGGAGAATAATCAGTTTACGATGTCGTCGGTTCTTTCGGCTTGTGCTGGTTTAGCCGCTCTCATCGAAGGGAACCAAATGCATTCCGTTATACAGAAATGCGGTTTTGGTTTGAATGTTTTTGTTGCTTCTTCTCTTGTAGACTTGTATTCAAAGTGTGGGAACATAAAAGATGCTTATTTAGTGTTCTCGGGCGTAGAAGAGGGTAATTTAGTGTTATGGAACGCGATGATATCTGGGTTCGCTAGACATGCTCGTTCTACCGAAGCCATGATTTTGTTTGAAAAAATGCAACAGTTAGGTATGTGTCCGAATGATGTTACTTATATAGCTATGTTATCTGTTTGTGGCCATATGGGGTTGGTGGAACAAGGACGGAAATACTTTAATTTAATGAAGAAAGAACATAACGTATCGCCTAATGTGTTACACTTCTCGTGTATGGTCGATGTTCTTGGTCGAGCAGGGCTTATTGATGAAGCTAAAGACTTGATGGATAAAGAAATGCCTTTTGAAGCTACTGCTCCTTTATGGGGTTCACTCTTAGCCTCGTGTCGGGTTTATGGCAATGCTGAGGTGGCAGAAATAGCGGCGAACCATTTGTTCGAACTCGAGCCAGAAAATGCTGGGAACCATGTGCTGCTGTCGAATACGTATGCTTTTACGAAAAGATGGGATGATGTTGTGAGAACACGAAAGCTTTTGAAAGATAGCGAGGTGAAAAAGGAGAAAGGGAAAAGCTGGATTGAAGTGCGAGATAAAGTTCACACTTTTATGGTTGGTGAAATTTCTCATCCGGAAATGAACAACATTTATTTGAAATTGGAAGATTTGTTAACCGAGATGGCAAAAATAGATTATAGAGTCGACACAGAACACGATTTACACGACGTGGAAGATGATAGAAAAAGGGAATTACTGAAACATCATAGTGAGAAGCTTGCTTTTACTTTTGGGCTGATGAGTTTGCCTAAAAATGTTCCTATTAGAATTATGAAGAATCTTAGAATATGTGGGGATTGTCATTCTTTTATGAAACTTGCTTCGAAAATAACCGGAAGGGAAATCGTCGTGAGGGACAATCACCGGTTTCATCATTTTAACTTCGGGTTTTGTTCTTGTCATGATTTTTGGTGAGAATTGTCGAGAGAGGATGCATTTATTTAATCACGCTATCGAAAGTTCATTTTAGAATCTGAATGACTTCACTGTAAAAGTTGTGTCATAATTAGTACACAGTTATATGAACCATTTGATAACAATTTTCATTGTTCATATATATCTTAAGAGTAATATATGTGAACTTTCAATATATACTCGTTTCTTGGTCAAATGTCAAACCATCATTTGAATCCGTTTTGTGTTTTTACCAGTTAACTAATAATTTTACTTGATGTATATTGTTATAAAAGATGAGTCTATGCGTAAATTAGGGAATGCCTAGACGGAATATAGAATCCTAACGAATTAGGCGGGATTAGACGGTAATTAAGCAGAATTAGGTGATAGGAGTCCAACTTCCGCCTAAATTCCGCTTTGTGCCTTTTACAAACATTACAATTTTTCTTTAATTATCGTAATTTATTTTCAAGAAGAGAGCCGACTTGCAATTATTCTAGCTAGTTAAATTAATTAATGTTACAATAAACATAATATTCACTCTTGCATTTTTAATTGCAAAATAAAGTACTACGACTGTACACGCATTTCATAAGACATAAAATTGCTTTTTAAAATTTTGAGATGTTTCTGACCAACTATATATTAAGTTTTGAATATGTATTTTTCAAGGATTTGATGCTGTTTGACATTGCTACCAGAGAATCATATCAAATATCTCGAGTTTTTTTAACGCAAATAACAAAGAACTTTTAATAAAATAAAGTACGTTTTAGTGCTGTGTTTAAGTAAGTTATGATCATTGAAGACAATTAAGGAAAAAAGTTGTTGAGTTATCGTGTTTTTTTAATTTAAATAAATTATTAATGCTAGTTGACAGGAAACAACCAACTCTATCCACCTAATCGTGTCTCTACTACAACTACAAATTAAAGAAGCACTTAATATAAATAAAATTATAGGTAATTTGTCTATTTCCCTAAAGTACAATTAATATTTATTAGTGTCTGGTATTTTACTTATATGTACAACATGAGTACATCTATTTATTGTGCATTTTTATCGAGTCCTCAAAACACTTTGTAGAGTTTGAATATTGTTTTTTTATTTAACCACCAATTTGTCTCACCATGACAAAGAGAGTTAAAAATAGTGTTTCCTCAATTAAATTCATATTTAATTATTGATCGGTGGACAATATATATATATATACGCGTTGTGTGTGATACGTTATAAATTGAGATGATAATATAAATATAGAGTAAAAAAAATACAGGATATAAGAAAAAAAAATTATAAATTGTGATGATAATATAAATATTTAGAGAAAAAATATGATATAAGAAATTTTGTTTGGTTAAAGAGAGAAATATTGTAATTATTTTTTATTTTTTATAAAAGTAGTTAATATGGTAATTAATAAAAAAGTATATGAATATTTTTTAAAAAAAAATGGTTAAATTGGACAGACTCATTTGACTTGGTTTGATTTATTATAATATAATGATATATCTATATCTATACTATTATTATAAGTTAAACCAAGAGTTTTGAGCCTGTCAAAATTTGTCATTTTTTTTTTAAAAAATACTCGTTATATATTTATATTAATTACAATAATACCATACTCACATAAAAATATAAAAAGTAAAAACTAATAAAACTATTTATCTCTGTTTAACAACCAAATATTCTTTTAAATTTTAAACTATATTTTTTTTGTATTATCCACATATTTATATTATAACTACACATATTTTTTATATTTTTATTGCGCGCCGCACACACAACATGTGCAGCACGATTACTATATATACTAGTAATCGTGCCCCACGATTTGCGTGTGAGACGCGTAATGCGATAAAATTTAGAAAATAAGTGTAGTTATGATACAAATAGTTGGAGAATAATAAAAAAAAAGAGTATAAGATAAGAAGACTCAAAAGAATTTTAAGAGCTTAAATAGGGATAAAAAATGTTATTAGTTATTATTTTTTATCTATTTTTTATGAGAATATAGTATTGTGTTAATTAACAAAAAAGTGTAAGAGTATTTTTGGAAAAAAATGGTAAAATTTGACAGCCTCAAAAAATTTTGGGTTGACTTATTATAATAGTATAGATATATAGTATTACAATTGATAATAAAAAATAAAAAAAACAAACAAACAAAGTTACTATAGATAACAAATAAGGTAAACACGGATAAATTGGTATTTGGTACAAACCAAATGACATCTTTTTCATAACAAATTTATAATTTGGTAAACGTTTTAACATTTTTTAGGATGAAATTTAGTTCATAGCAAAAACCCAAATCTTTCACTATTTCAAAACTTGGGAGCAGCAAAAACTATATGGTGAAACTTCTTCTCATTTCTTTATGTAATTTCAACATTTTCAGTTGGGAAAAGAAAACTAATGTTAGCAGTGACATAATTTTATATTATGATCGAAGGCAATAGTACTATTTGCAAAAAACGAATGAAAACTTACAAGGCAAATTAATATCTTTAAAAAGAACTAGCCAGGTATGTAGATACTAATTTTTCTCATGTATGTGCAGGTTTTTATCTTTTGACCCCAAAAAAGATGATCATTTGATTCATTTCACCCAATATATTAATGATATTTAAGCATTATCTAAGGAACGTAGTGGTTAAACCAGGAATCAAACGTTTGAAAATATAATATTATATTGTGTGGATATGTCATGAATTAATTAAATATTAAGATGGTGCTGGCTATTGAATATGATTACTAAAATTGTGTTTCCTTATTTTAAATCATGCGACATCTTAATTTTTTTACAGGAAAGAACACGCAAGACTTAAATATAATTACTAAAATTGTAGATTAGTGATCTCTTTAGATAAACAGGAGCTAATATACAATTTTGATAATTAATTTCACTTCCGTATACGTATATGAAGGTTAAGACATGTCAAATATCGCAAGAGTTTTCGGTGAGTCGCAACTTTTAGAGAACTTCAAATAAAAGCCAGTTTAAAATTTGAATAATATTCAAAATCCATCGAGATATAATATAGAACCTCAATACATTACTAGGGGGACACAAATCAGGCAATAATTACAAAAGGCTTGGTGAAGCCTTAAATTATTATGTAACGGTGACAAAAATAACATCTCTCCATTAATTGAATCACTATCAGAAAAAAATAATACATTGCGCACCAATAATAGGAGTTGTACATTTATAAGTTGAACCAACATAATAATTTGAACAAAAAGATTAAATAATTGTTTTTAAACAGTATATGTGTGTGGTGTCATGTTCCTCTCATCCGTGGGGCTATTATTAAAATAAATTCAATAACATTAAATACAAACATAATAATGCACATGCTAAGCCCCTTTTTGTATATATATGTAATACACATTTCATGTTCACCAAATTACTACAAACACATACTATTACGGTATTACCCAACCCTCTTAATTAGCTAGTCTTATCTCACAAGAAATAAAATGAAACTCTCTTTTCCATTCAAGAATGTAGAACCCAAGAAAAGGCAATCGTGGCAATGGCAATCTTGTAAGCAACCAAAAACCCTTTCTTTTAGGGCTTCGGATGAATTGATCAAGACCATAAACTCTGTCTATGTGGACCCCTCAGATGAGGTCGTGACACCGGATACCTGGTTCACGACCTCACTGGAAGAACGGAGCCAGTCGACTCGATCAAATGAATTATTAGACAGGGAAGAATTATCCGAGGTTGTAGTACAAGATCTTCTGCTTTCAGATAGACTGATTTTTGAGCCGGAAGAAACCAGGTCCATTTTGAAGCAAAAGAAAACACATTTGTTACCATTTGAGGATAGTGTGGCAATGGCGATGGAGTCGAACGATCCGTGTGGGGATTTCAGGAGATCTATGGAGGAGATAGTAGAGACATATGGGTTGAGAGAATGGGATTGTTTAGATGAGTTGTTAGGGTGGTATTTGAGGGTGAATGGTAAGAAAAACCATGGTTTTATAGTTGGTGCATTTGTTGACTTGATTGTTGGGATGGTTTCAACTTCTGCTTATATTTCTTCTGATTCTGATTCTTTTGCTTCTTGTGTTTCTTCTCCTTCAAATCCTTTATAGTCATTTATATTTTGTCCCTTTTATTATATGTGAATAGTAGGTTACAGGATTTATATGAAATCTTGGTCTTTTTTAAATGCCTTGGTGTCATTTGAGTTCAACATTTTGAATGCTTACAGCTTGATGATGTTACTGTTGGATACATCTCCTTTTTTTCTTTTAATTAATTAATTTGTGCAGTGCTATTTTTCTTTAAGAAATTTGATTAATATTTTCTATTTTTATAGTTATATTTCTGAAATGTTATCATATATCTTCATGATCTTGTTCTCTCTCTATATATAGCTTGAATGAAACATAAATTTGTTCTGCAAGAATTTATTGAATAATGAGACAACTTTTTAAACAATAATCGCGGAGAAATTAATATGGAATTCAATTTTTTTTACAAATAAGAGTTAGGAAGGTGGTGCCACAGTTTTGTTTGAAGCCATTTATATTATGTCGCACCCGTCCCCTATAAAGAGTACATTTGCAATTTGCGGGTTTCAAGTGTATTTTTGTGAAGAGAAAATTATATACAATTGAGTTAATCTGGGGTGCTTAATTATAAAATCCAAAGCCGGCACGTATATAATTGGTACGACGACAACATCAATTTGCAGGTCTCTAAAGTGTCAAATTTCTCTCTTACAACTTCCGCATATATAAGAACATTTGATGAATGTAGCCTAGAGATCAATAGGAAATATTACACGCCTGCATAATCTATATATATATGCAGTAAAAAAAACAAAAACAAAATTGCAATTTATTCCTTTGGCAGTTGTATATTTGGTATAATAACAAATAATGATGTATAAACCAGCTAAATTCGGCTGTTATGTCACTATAAAAAGTTAAAAACATTTAAAGTGTGGTATTAAGGTTATGAGATACAAATTAACTTCAATAACTACACATCATTATCAAATTAGTTGTTGAAGGTGAGGTAGTACTTGAAAATATAATCATAGTTAGAAATCAGATCAGGCAAGTGTTAGGTACAAAGTTCATTCTTAATCAGTGTAAGCATGTAATCTCTCTTTAAAATCAAAATAAAATAATTTCAGAATGAATAGTATGCTATTTTCTTTTTTTTAGAATCTTGAATCCGTAATTTTTGTAAAATTTAGACCATTCTTGACAGTAAAATGTTGAACCTTTTAACGAGTCAAGTTCAAGCACTACATAAAGGACTGTTTATATGAACTAGGCCTAGAAACAAAAATTGGATAGACAATTGATATTTCGAAAATAACAATTCCTGTCTTAGGGATGAATTTCATATCATCAATGATGAGATCTAACTTCATAAATATGAAATTATTAGCTCCGTGTTCCTTCTTGTTATACCTATGAGAATTTTTTACTTACACTCGATAATCGATATTATCCATATCAGGCTTACAATCGAGATTAATGGCATTGTTTTTATTATCAATCGACGGCAATATTATTATACTACCAACGCTAGCTACTCACTTACTGATAGAGCTAGTTAGCACGAAAATAAAGTTTGTTGTGAAAAATAGCTGAGTTTGCTTGTCAAACAAAAGACAGGAGAAATGAATATATAAAAGAGGACACAGTCAAGTTTGGTTGATGAACTTTCGGGACATCCTTTTCCAAAACAATAATTGTAAATTGATGCAAATTCTCAATAATCATATTAATTCCCAAAATCTTATCTATTTCCAAAGACAAGTGAGTTATAAAATGGAAAGTTAAAGATAAACTTTGTTTTTCCTCAAATCTGAAACATTTCATAGTTTTGGATAAGATTTGTCCAGAAATGAGATTTTCATTTCCCTTCTATCAAAATTTGGGTAGACTATGACACGGTCAGTTTGATCAAATCTGTTGTTTGCTTGGGCTACTAATTATGTATTATAGATTAATATATCACTAATTCCATTATGAATTGGATTTTTTACCCAATCTGTGATACAAGCTATTCATATGAGAAATTAACACTGAATCAAGCGAACTGAGCGGAAGGTGAGAAAGGTTGTTCATATTCAGTTCGTCAATGGAGAACGTAGCTAGCTCATGTTCAGTTAATTTTTGTGGAAGTTTAACCTAACTAGACATTACAGGAATTATATGAAATCTTGTTCTTATAACAAATAATGATGTATAAACTAACGAAATTCGGCTGTAGTGTCACATAAAAATTAATAAGTTTTAGAGTGGCGTATTAGGGTTCAGAGATACAAACCTCGGTAGTTATACATCATTATCATATTACTTGTTGAAGGTGAGGTGGTACTTGAAATATAAATATAGTATAAATTAATTAGAAATCAGATCATGGCAAGTGTTAGGTACGGAGTTCAATTCTTAATCAGTGTAAGCTAGCATGTAATCTCTCTTTAAAATCAAAAATAAAAACCTCATAATGGTGCATCTTGTAATCTTTCTTGAAAGGATAATTAGAAGAGACTAGCCGTAAGCATATAAATATGTTGACATGAGACAGACCTTACTTCGTTCATATCTGTGAAATTTGCTAAAATTTTATCTAAAATCTAAAAACTTGAAGCACCGATTTTGTGAACTTTTGACCATTCTTGACACGGTGTTCATCAGGATCCGGAAACAAAAATGTTGAACCTTTTAATGAGTCAAATTTATATGAATTAGGCCAAGAAACAAAACAAAATCACAATTGATCTTGATGCAATAGGGGGAGTCATAAGGATATGAGATATATGAAGAAAAGTGACGCTTTTTTTTTTTATCTCAATTTCTCTTAAAAATAGAGTTTGAATGATGTTTACTTGCTCTCAAATATATTGTTATAATTTTTTTGTAATAGATCTTTTCAACAGTGTGTTTTTAGCTATTTGTAATCGGATTATTTGATTACCATCATGGGGGTATTGTCCCATGTAATCGACTTTTTCTTCTTCATCTAATAAAATTTCCTTTCTGTTAAAAAAAAAAAGGCACGAAACAAAATTTTGACAAACAATTGATATTTCGGAAAAAAACATTTCATGTTTAGGGATCATATCATCAATGATAAGAATTAAGTTCATATAGGTTTGAAATTAACTTGGTATTTCTTCTTGCTCTACTCCCCACAACATGTCAAGCTTACCAGTGATCATCTGGTAATTATTGGCATTGTTTTTATTATCAACCAACGGCAATAATACTGTTGTATTACCAACCTTACTGATATATTCATATTGATAGAAATTGTTAACACGAAAATAAAGTTTACTTACATCCCCATCTTTCTAATATGTAATAACTTAGAATTTTATCATATCTTAACGTAATTTGTTGTGAAAATAGCTGAGTTTGCTTGTCTAACAAAAGACATGAGAAATGAAGATATAAAAGAGGACACGATCAAGTTTTGGTCGATAAACTTTGGGGACATCCTTTTTTTCTACATTTTTAGAGCTAAAAGTACACCATGCATTCAATAGTTTTGGATATAGATCTGTCCAGAAATGAGATTTTCATTTCCCTTCCTATTAAATTGTGGGTGGACTAACACGGTCAGTTTGATTAAATCGGCTGCTTGCTTGGGCTACTAAATATATATATATATATATATATATGGGCCTAATAATTAAATTATTACATCACTAATTCTATTATTAATTGGTTTTCTGACCCATTTTGTGATAAACACACTTCAAATGAGAAATTAACATTAAATCAAACGAACCGAGCAGAAGGTAAGAAAAAGTTGTAAAAAATCAGTTCGTCAATGGAAGACCTAATTAACTAGTTAGCTCATGTTCAGTTAATGTTTGTCTAAGACGAATGAAATAAAACTAACACTTAACGAGCCATTTCTGTTTTTATTCATGAATATTGGTCGTTTAAATAAAAGAATAATATTTATTTTAATTAAAGAATTGAACTGCAATGTACTTACTATATTTTTTTCTACTTTCATTGGTCTTTCTTTTAAATCCAAGACTTGTCTCCTTACAAATATCAGTCCTCATACAACAACAATTCAAAATTTTCAAAAAACAAAACCATGCTAGCTAGTAAACTATATGAACCCGTTATTAATGAATCATATTGCTAGTAAACTATTTGACCTGTTTTTAATTCATGAATGGTCGTTTAATTTAAAGAAGAATTGAACTACAATGTACAACTATATTTTGTTTCTCGCTTAGTCTTAAATCTTGATTTTAAACCCACGGGCCCACGGCTTGTCTCCTTTCAAATATTATTAGTCCTCATACAACAATTCAAATTTTTCAAAAAAACAAAAACGAACCATGCTAGTAAACTAAATAACCCGTTATTAATTAACCAATCATTATCACTTTATTCCTTGCTCTTCAAGTGGAGAAGAAGCTTAAAAAAGCAAAAAAATATAACACAAAAAACAGTCTTAGATTCCTTCAAACAGACAGTCCTTCACCTCCTCGTTATTGATGTACATTTTTGCCTTTCTTCTTTCCCCCCACCTTCTTTTTTCTCTTTTTTACTAAACTTTATAAAAATAAATTGATAAATTATTAACTACTGAATTACATTAAGAGATGCACTAGTATCTGTATTACTCTATAAGCAACAAAAAAAGTTATTCTTCCATCCCTATCTGTTGGACTAACTTTATCAACAAATGTGTTACATCTTCATTTTTTTTTAAGTTAGTGCCTAGCTAAGTGTATGTGTTTCACTCTGTATCTTTTGCTCAAATGCTTTTCACCAAAGGAAAATATTTTATTCTTTTAGTAAACAATTCATGAAAAGTACCAACAGGAAAGCAATATAACCAGATAATAATATTTAGGTGATCTAAAGCGGCTCTAATTATAGTTTCACCTTATGATTGAGACTTTGAGTGTCTTAATAAGACTGCTCATAAATTTATGAACGATTATACCTTTTGGTTGATTATCGTATCAGCAACAATCGTTACATTTGGCAGCTCAGTTGACGTCGTATTGGCGAACAATCATGCTTAACATATGCAATATATAGGACCATATGTACGATTAGTTTAAATCATGAGTAGTTATATTGGAATATTGTAACAAATTGACATAAGTTTGCTGTTAAATGCGCAGATATGATCGATAGTATCACTCAAATTAATACCCTAAAAACCGTTAGTGTGTTGTTAGTTTGATAGTGAGACAGAACGGACAATTGATCAAGGATAAACGTGCCATCGGAAAGATATAAAACACATGCAAAAATGCCAAGTCAGATAATATATAATCTAGAAAGATAAAATTAAGGTGAAATATGTTATAATAAAATGTGGAGCCTTAAATTTCCTGCTACTTACCTTGTCATTTCTTATTAGAATGAGAACCTGGGATTTTATCCTACTTATGCAACAACAGAACCCTATTTTTCTGCAACCACTATACATAACCATACATGTACAGTGTACTATTATCTCCTCTAAAAACACATCTAAGTCACAAACCTTTATCTTAAATTTGGAAAGGCATAAGGTAAGAAGAGGCAATTTTGCTTTACATCACATGCATCCCACTTTTCCAAAAACAACCCAAGTTTTTTCCTCATTAACAAGAAAAGCACATCCACTATTCCTATATAGTAATCTTTTCACTTTCAAGTTATATATAAGTACTACCTACCACTAGTACAGTTGATCACTTACACACCCTCTCATTTCAAACCCATGAAAGCACATCCCATATTTCTTCCATAAATATTACTAAAAACTGTTTTTTTTTTTTTGAAAAATAACAATGAGGACCACTGGATATGCGGTTCACCAAACCCTAACAGCCGATGCTGCGACGATCGTAAAACAAGCCCTAACCCTAGCTAAGCGACGTGGACACTCTCAAGTCACTCCTCTACATGTGGCAACTGCCATGTTGGCATCTCCTATTGGCCTACTCCGAACCGCTTGTCTTCAATCCCACTCTCATCCACTCCAATGCAAAGCCCTTGAGCTTTGCCTAAATGTGGCGATGAACCGCCTCCCAACATCACCATCGAGCCCCATCCTAGGTCCCCTCTCTCTCCTCCCTTCCCTCTCTAACGCGTTGGTGGCGGCCTTCAAACGGGCCCAAGCTCACCAACGTCGTGGGTCTATAGAGAATCAACAACAACCTATTTTAGCTCTGAAAGTAGAGCTTGAGCAACTTGTTATATCCATACTTGACGATCCAAGTGTTAGTAGGGTCATGAGAGAGGCTGGATTTTCTAGTACCCAAGTGAAAACGAATGTCGAACAAACTGTCTCTGTTGAGACTTCGTCGAAAAGCCCTTCGAAAATCACGAAGGAGACTATCCATAAAAGCCCTTTTGGGGATGTGAATGTGATGGGAGTTTTAGACTCACTTATGAAGAAAAGAAATAGTGTTATTGTAAGGGAGTGTTTAGCTAGTGCTGAGACAGTGGTAAAGGGGGTTATTGACAAGTTTGATAGAGGAGATGTACCTTTTGAATTTAGAAATGTGCAATTCATAAGCTTGCCTATTTTCACCTTGAAAAATATTTCTTTGGTGGAAGCTGAGCAAAAAGTTAAAGAGCTGAGGTGGCTTGTGAAAAACAGTTTAGGTGGAGGGGTAGTTTTGTTCCTAGGTGACTTAAGATGGATAGCTGAGTTTTGGTCAAGTAATGGAGGGCAGAGTAGGAACTTTTATTGTCCTGTAGAGATGATGGTAATGGAGATTAGTAGACTGGTAAATGGGATTATTAATGGAGAAAATGGAAAATTATGGCTTATGGGGATTGCAACTTCTCAAATTTTCATGAAATGTAAAGGTGGAAACCCTTCATTAGACACACTTTGGAAACTTCATCCCCTTACCATTCATGTTGGAAACTTGGGATTGAGCCTTAACCTTGATCATAGGTAACTCCAAATAATTCTTTCACTTGACTTCTTTATACCTAGAAATATGACACTAGCATTTTAATAATTGTTATGCTCATGTAATCATACATTCACTTACAGTCTTGCACAAAAATATTACCGTTACTATTCATTATCTCTCAAAATAGCAATAAATATATATTGTGACACCCAAAATTACAATGAGTATTTGGGTAAGATTTTCACAGCTTAAGCATTTCTATAAATACTAGAACACTCAATCTTGACAAAACCGCATTGTTTTCTGCACATAATTAGGCAAATTTTAATTTGATCCCCCCTTAAAAATTTATAGTGTTCCATTGTCAATTGTGTCCAACATTTTGTTCCCTAATAATTGAATTCATTGTTTAGTTATATTTTCTTAGTTAATGGTGTGGATTTAACAATAACAATTTTAATTTTATTTTCCAGTGATTCCCCAGGTCAGCATCCCCGATGCAAGGCATCAAACGATGATTCTAGCTTGTCGCGGATTAAGATAAAAGCTGAGAAACACCTCACTTGTTGTGTAGACTGTTTAGCCAATTTCAACAAGGAGGCTAAGTGTGATTATGAACACACCACTTCTTCAAACTCAAGCTTGCCTATATGGCTTCAAAATCACATGGAAGATAACCAAACAAAAACCAGCAATGATCAGGTAATTATTTATGAGGATGCAGGTTTTAATACAACTTTATTTAATTTTACTAATAATGTATACTACTATTACGTTTGGATGACCAGTTTATTAGGCCAGGGATTACTTCTAGTGTCAAATAAACCAACTTAATTTAGTTAACAGCTATGGTGTTTTAACAGGACTAAGAGTTATTGGCTTTCTCTATATTTAATTAGATTGAGAAGAGTTGAAAATGAGCCTCATACATTTTATTTATTTATGTTGCAGGAGTACAAGAAAGTAAAAGAGCTTTGCCACAAATGGAACTCAATTTGCAATTCAGTACACAAGAAGCCCCTTCTTATAGAAAAACCGCTTACTTTGTCACCATCATCATCGACATCCTCTTCAAATGAAAATCACACACCTAGTTTGCACCCTACCCTTTTGAACTGGCCTGTGATTTTCGAACCAAAACAATCACCGAAAGAACACCAATTCTTTATTCTCAAAGACAGCGAACAAGAAAAATCTGAATCATTTCTTGAGAAATGCGTGGTGGAAGGAATCGAGCCAAAACCTGATCTTTTATCCAATCCCAATTCTAGTCCTAACTCGGCATCTTCTAGTGAAATTGATGAAAATATTGATTATTTAGATCGATTAAAAGAATTCAATCCCGAAAGTTTACATATTCTATCCAAATCGTTGGAGAAAAAAGTCCCTTGGCAAAAAGAGATAATTCCGGAAATCGCGAGCACAATACTTGAATGTAGGGATGGAAAGTTAAAAAGAAGAGAAAATTCGATTCTTGATGAAGCTAAAGAGGATACATGGTTGTTCTTTTTGGGAACTGATTTGGAGGGAAAAGAAAAGGTAGCTAAGGAATTGGCAAAGGTTTTGTTCGGCTCTTATGATGAGTTTGTGACAATTGGACTAAGCAACTTCTCATCAACTAGAACAGATTCAAGTGAGGAAATTAGCAAGAAAAGATCAAGGGACGAATCGGGTTCAAGCTATTTCGAGCGGTTCGTGGAGGCATTGGATGAAAATCCAAATCGCGTGTTTTTAATGGAAGATGTTGAGCAAATTGATTATTTTTGTCAAAAGGGATTTAAGAAAGCAATTAAAACTGGTGAAGTTTTGCTAAATGGTGAGTTGGTTCCTCTTAAAAATGCCATTATAATATTCAGCTGTGAGAGCTTTAGTTCAATATCTAGAGCTTGTTCTCCTTCAATGAAACACAAATCAAGTGAAGGAAATGAAAATGTGAATAGAGAGAGTGAAGATAATGGTGAAACAAGTATTCAGTTGGATCTGAATATTACCAGTACTAGATATGATTTTGGAGATGAAGATTATGCTTTTCAAAATGGGATCATGGACTTGGTGGATAAGAAATTTATCTTCATAAATTAATTAGCGTGAAAGTAGGAATTAGAGCAACTATGTTTAATTTTCTATCTTCTTATGTAATTTTCCTTTTTTATGTTTTTATTTTTTATTTTTGTCAAGTTTTTTAGTTGATTGGTGTGGGGGAAAATGAAACCGTTAAACTGTACTGACCACTTGCTTAAATGTTATGTAGGATTTTGTAAATTAATACATATTTCATCTGTTTTTAATTTTTCAATCTTAAGTTGTGGCATTTGTTTAATTTATTAGAACATCCATAATAGACATGTTAGCTCACTTGTTACATAAAATTTTAGTTAAAATACTATTTTTTCACTCAAATTAATTATGTTAAAACACTTGTTAAGTTTTAGAACAAACACTTTAGTTGATGAGAAGAATTGACCCACTACTATAAAAGCATCTCTAATAGTTTTGTTATTTTTATTATTAACTAAAATAGTTAGCTAACAATACATTTTTTTATCTTCATTAATTACGTTAAAATATGTGTTATCTTTAAAAAAGTTATTAAAGTTAACAATGTTTTTAATATTTGTAACTGTTGACATGGCAAACACGGCCCACAATTAACATTATTATCTCCTATAAATTCTCCTTATAAAAATAGTGACCAGTAAAATAAAATAAAAATTATTAATTAAAAATTGATAACATTATTAACGTGAAACTAATGTGCTTATTAAATTTAAGATGCATATGTATCATTTAACATCTTTTTAAACGATGATGTGTTACTATTTAACATTAAAAAATTAACAAACCTATTATGGATACTCTAACTAATTATTAATTTCACAATATCATTAACTATTTTCTCCATTCTAGGATGCCAAAAATAGCAAAGACTATAGTATAAAAAATATAAAATAAAACACAACTTACAGATAATTTTGCTAATATTGAATACTAATGCGACACTTAAAATTAATATACACATGTGTCACTTTAAAAACTTTTAATCAATGATGTGTTAACATTTAACAAGAAAAACTTAACAAAACTATTATTGATGCTCTTACTTTTTACTATTAATACTTTATAATTTTATTGCTCCATGTTTTCAAGGAGTCAGATTTGAGAAGAGAAGAAATAGGAAGAAACTTCTGATCTTACGGGTAACTATTTTCATAACATTAATACAAGTTAAAAGAAGTGAAGAAAAAAGGGAAGACATGAAATTCTATTTAAGGTGCCATTATGAAACTAAAATTTGCAATGTTAGCATCATCTTGATTAATTTGAAATAAGTAACTATGAAGAGAGATGTATTAAATTAATTAAAGCAATTCCTCTTTTTATTTTTATAAGCATACAAAAAATCAGAAATAATGTTTACTTCATGCACTAAGTTTCTATTGATGAGTCAAATTGAGGTTTGCACCATATATATGGGGACACAAATTACTTATTTGGTCATAAAGTGAACGGTCCACTCAATTTGCCGAAAAATAAAAGATAAAATTGTACTTTAATCAAATATATAACACCAGACTATTTATTATATGTAAAATTAAGGGGTTTTCAATACAAAAACAAGTTTATAAAGAGATCGCTCTTCTTTGAAAAACTATGATAAGACCTTTTGAAGTTTAATAAAAAAAAACATGGGGAAGAAAAATATATCTACCTAAATTGAAGAGTAATGCAAGACAAAAGTCCCTTTATTTATTTATACAAAGAAATAGAGGTCGTTATCATGATTCATTCTTCGAGCTAATCATCTAGGGTATATTTTCCGACTGTTTTTTTTTTTGAAAATTATGAACCAGATTTATAACCAAAATTTGAATACTTAAACCGCTCGAAATACGAATATAATTTTCTAACCATTAATATAAAGAAGGCCCACTCCACAACAATATAAACAAATATAAGATTCCATTATATGAAATTTAGAAATGGATGGAAGATACTCCAAAACTAAGAGTCTAAGAATATCTTCAGTGCGAAGTCAGGAATCGTTTATGTGGCATGCTAAAATTTATATAAACTATTTTAATTAAGTGAAATGAAAAAATGAAGTGTGTCAAATAATTGTTTTTAATGTATTTTAAAAAAAACATGGTTAAAAATTAAAAAAAAAAATCATAATTTTCGAAGTTAGAAGGGTGTCATCGTTCCTGATAATCTACACTTAGTTTCCTCCACTTTTAACCATGATTAAGTCCATTTCATGTGAAGTTTCTAATACGTAAAACTACCTCTAAATGGAGTAGAAATATTTAAAACAATAATATATCACCCCATCAATGGGTGTTATGGTGTATGTCACATGAAGAAACCTCGAGCTATGTTCCCATTATGGAGCAATTAATTAAAGGTACAAAGTATTGGATTCATCAAAAGCTTTGTTGATATATCAAATAACTTGAGTGGTAAGCTCACATTACCAAAATTGATAAGGCCAACAAATACCTTTATTTTTGCTTTAACGTTATACGTATATATTGCTTACCACTGTGGCACGTAAGGTACTCACATGTCACAAGTTTAATAACAATGGCAAAACCACTAATGTTTATTTATAATAGGGTTTGTTTTGGTTGTGGTTTTGAGACATTAAAGTTTTTTTTAATAAATAATAATTTCTTTGGACTTTGGTTGGTCGAAATTCTAAAAAATCAAAGCTGAAAAGCTAAGTTTTTAATTTTTGGGTGCATAGTCTTTAGGAAAACTAGAAATTGGTCCTTAAAAATTCAGTCTCCTTTTTAATTTGAAAGAATAGTGTTTCATTCCAAACTTATTTTATTCTTTTTTAAAAACGTTCTCTTTCTCTGAATTAGTCTTATATCTTTCGGCTTCCATAAGCGATAACACTGCCACTGACCCGCTGGAATCTATCTTGATCGTTATATTGTATCTCAGTCGTTAAATCTCTCTCACATCCGCACTCCCTTGCGATATCGTCAATGCATTCACAACATCTCTAGCTCTCTAATCTCTACGTCTCTTTCATCTTTATGTCTTGCCTTTGTCATCTCTCGTTCTCTCTTTCATTTCTCCATCTCTTTCATGTCGTTACTTCCGTTGCTTCACTATTATCTAATATTAATTAAAAATACCAACGAACGGAGGACCAAATGACTTTTGTCGCTATCACACCCTCACCCAAACCTCGGTGACAACGGTTAACAGATTAACAACGGTGGTGGCAGTTGGTGTTGACAAAACCCTAAAATCTAAATAATTAATAGACCATTCCTATAAATACAGCCTTTTTTGTTATCTACGATCAGATCCCTAGGCTTACTAGAATTGACAGTTGTGCATCAGATTTTTTAAAGCACATTGTTAAATATTTTAATATGTTAATAAATTACGGTTTAACCCTTACTAAATTTTAATTTTGACATTAGACTCCTTTTGAAAAGGTTTAATAATTTATGAATTAATTTTTGGCGGTTTCGTTATTGTATATGACTTTTCTAATTTTATTTAAAACAAAAACTCGGTTCGAAACAACGACTGGTTCAAATGGTAACACACTAGCTACTACCACAAAAAAATAACTTATCTTAATCAATGGCAAGCTTTTATCTTAAAAGGCATAAAAGTATAAAGACTAAATGGAACCCAATTAGCCTTTTCAGATCAATATGATCTTAGAACATGATCTAGTAATCATTACAAGTAGGGAAAGGTGATCAAAAGAAAAAGCAGAAGGCAAAAGAAAAAGAAAAAAGGAAGCACTTAATGTAGTCTTTCTAGGTAGTAATATTAATGAACTAAAGTAGGAGTATTTATTATAATTTATGCCAAGTTTTCAAAGGCATCGAAACTTTTTACTTTGATCGAAATTAAATGCTTGTCTCATCCAAGAAAAGCCTTCCACACATCAAACTTTAGAGCGAGAAAAAGTGAGGACTAATGACATGTTATAATAAAGTTTCTTCCCATTTTTGTATATAAGAAATATTAATTTACTTCTTATTAAGAGAAATGGCTGGGGATAATTAGCTAAATGACGACGGAGGGAATGACGGAGAAGGAAGAGATCAAACAGAGAGCGGAGATAGAGAAAAAAGATAGACAACACGAAAGAAGTCGCATTATCTGCGGCGACGTGATGATTTTTTTTTTAAGCTTTGAATATATTTCAATCAAATTCAACCCTGATCGATGTCCATTTTTTTCTCAGTGGTGATTTATAATAAGAATATTATTGAGAAAGCGAAATATATCGCCATATATAATTAGAGATAAGCCAAAATTCTGATGAGCTGCAATAGATAGAACTGCATGTAAATGATTTTGTAAGTTGTTTTTTTCAGTAACAAAAGACCAATATTATAAATTTATAATATTGGTGTAGTGTTCTTGTACAAAGTTAAAAATGAAAAGATTTTTCTTAAATGAGCAATGACAAAACATACATTCCATAGGTGTTATATATATTTTTTATTATTATTAATTGTAATGTATCATTAGCTTAATTAAGTACCGTTGTGTTAGAGTAATTATACCACATCGTCTGAATAATAATCGAGTCTGTGATTTATAAAGAGATATCCATCCTTATCATTACGAGGCATTTTAATGGTAAGTTATATGAATTCTAATATGGTATCAGAGCGGGCCTAGCGATGTTGGGTTCAACTCGACCCATTTAATATGCCCGTTCGTAAGACCCTTGAAATGTCGGGACACGAACGAGGGGGAGTGTTAGAGTAATTATCTTAGATCGTCTGAATAATAATCGAGCATTTGGTTTATAAAGAGATATTCATCTTTACCATTGCGAAACATTTTAATGATAATGTATATGGATCCTAATACGTTTGAATGACAGAGTATCCACATATTGATCTTTTGCAGACACTAGATAAAGAAAGTTAAGAATAACTATTCTCTTTTAAATTTGGTCACCATCATACTGTATAAGCTTTATCTTTCCCTTATAAGTGGGCTCTTTTTTTGCATCAAAGTAAGAGAATTCTTTGATCCAAACTCCAAAAAATTCAATAATTCACAATTCTCTAGCTCTTCCAACTTACTTTTGCATGTGGATCTATCTTTAGTAAATAAAGGCTCATAATTTCAAATTTTATGATTGTTTGAGAGATCCAAGACATGTATGCGTCATAGTTGGAGTACTTAAAGAATGAAAGATAGGAATAATTCGAAGTAAGGACAAAAAGGAAACATAGGTTCATCACTTCAAGAATATATTTGATCTAGGGTTTCTTTTTATCTGTTCATCACTTTCATATATTTATAATGAAAAGATGTAAGTACATTAATAGAGTGAAAACTCAAAAGTGATTATAATTAAACAGGACTGGTCTGTCACAAGATTAATGAACAATATTCGCATGTATAAAAAATTAGGGTTGCACAAACAAACTACAGTTAGCGAAAATACGGTGTTTCAGCTGACCAAAAGCTCATCCAACTCCCGAATCAAATAGCGTTTTAAACAATCAAAAAAGACTACGCAGTACTTAAATGTACGTAATACGTAATCGATCCTTTGCAATTTAAAACATCGTGTGTACCTTAATTATCACAAACATTAATGTAAAATTGTACTTCCAAAAAAGTACATTTTTTAATCAATTTTCTCTCTTTTTATCATGAGTCAATGGTTTGGTTCATATCTAAAAATCGGGACAAGACTGGTCAAAAAGAGAAGCCTATTACTGAAACTTAGAACGTGTTAAAAGAAATTGGATAGGGTGTGGTTCAACGTTGCTGTTTTCAATGATTAATGCCTTTTTTTGTTTCTACAGAGAGTATGTTGATTAAATGAAAGGCATAATATATATAGAGCTTAATTAATTCAAGTGTAAGTGGTTAATGCTACATTGGATATAATTTAACATAAACGAAAATTTTGCAATAACATTAATCAGCTAGATCATTTTTTATATTTGCCTGATAAAAGAATGGCAAGATAATGATGTGCCCTCTTAAAAAGGTTAGATTGTAGTTAATGAGTTACTAATCCCAGCTTTAATTAGTTGATCTTGATGTGGGATTCAAATTAACCGTCCATGTAAGCACGTATGGCCAGATATATAAAAAGTGCTTATATGTAATCAGAAATCAAACACTATTAAGTAGTTTAAATAAACTGTAATTGAGAAATTCGTGATTGTTAGCATACTGTAAATTAGCTAAAAATTCACTTTCTATACTAAATTACAAACTTCTATTTGGTATTTTTTTAGCATAGAATCTTCTTTTAAATTTTTTTAGCATACTTGAACTCTGATGTCTAAATATACTTCTTAACGTAATATTGTTCTAAGAGACTAAGACTAACAATGTCTAGTTTTACTTAATTTGTACTGTGAATACGGTGCAATATACGTACAAGGCCATAACTAACATGATTTTTACCAGTAGGATTTGCATATTCAACTTAATGAATTTGACAAGAGCGGTGATTAACAAAGTTTGATATATTTGACATATTTTTATGCATTGAAGCTTCTAAATTTACAATCAAAACTCTATATATGCATCTGTTTGGTGCTTTATTTATATGCATCTTTGACTGCGTTAACTTTAAGCTTGCGATAATGAATAAATAATATTATGATCACTATTGTTCATTCCCTATAAAAGTTGGAATTGGATGGATGATTCTAAGGTTTGCGACATCTATGTACTCATCAACTACCCAATACTAAGTTTGAATTTTACCAAGTCCGTGGTGGATTGGGTAATGTTAGCAACCACTACTATATGACAAATTTATTGCCCGGCTTGGTTATATTTGGTGCAGATGATAGGATTCTTATTTGGTACATTAATTGTACATACTACTGTTAGGATCAGTGAACTTTGTATTTTGCAGATTATTGGATTACTAGCGAAGTAGAAACAAGGTTTGGTGCTTTAATATCTTGAAACAAAAACACTAGGGTTCGAGTCTCACAAAAGTCGGTTCTTGATTATAAATCTATTTTTTAGTATCTTTCTTTTTGTTGCAAAGTAATTTTTGTTTTGTCCAAAGCTAAAAATATTCGGAGGACTGTTGGTTTGAGTATTCAAGATAATTCTAGCAAGACGTTTGAAAAGGTATTCAAGATAGATTGATAGGTGCTCACAACAAGTTTCTTCACAACACTACAACTTCAGATCAATAGGGCCTTAAAATTGTGATATAGTAGAGAACAAATCAACCTGCAATATTTCTAGTTTGTACTAAAAAAGTTTTTGTGGACATCCATATCCATGTAAATTTGGTTAAGTCGGGATAAGATGTTGATGCCTACATTGTTTAAAAATGTACCAACAACTTGTTTATGAAGTAGTATGACCTTTGTTACATTGTTTCGCAAGGCTATGCATTGCCAGAGTTTACCGATCATGTTTTATTTAATAAATACACAAGCTAGTAAATAGAGGAAACTCAATCGCCACACAAGTGATAATGTTTTTAGTTATTTTTTTCCAAGATCACGGATTAGTAAATTAACATATTTGAAATTGTTAGGACCAGATTTCTGGTCTAAATATTGTTAATTGTCTATTGGTTTTTACTAAATAAATCCTAACTGTTATTAAGAACTAAGACAGGATTGACAGGTTCCAAGTACAAGTTGCAACCTCAGTTACAACCTACCAAGTTAGTAGTATTAGGTTTCAAGTACTAGTTGCAACCTCAGTTACAACCTGTGTTGACAGGTTTCAAGTAAAGTTGCAACCACGAGTTCAAACCTACTGCGAAACAGAATTCTGTCTTGTTTCATTATTCTACATTACTACTTGTTTAATGTTTATCATTTGTTTTAAAGTATGTAGGATATATTCTCATAAGGTCTTAAACGTTTATATGTGTTTATTGAGAATATTAATGTGTTAAGGAAAGATGTTTTCTACAAGATATAAAGAGATTAGTTTATAAGGTTGTGTTTCCTTTTAAATATAAATCTCTATTCTTATGCTTGTCCTTATCACATGTTTTCAATCTTTATTCCTTATCTATATTCAGTATGATTTGTTTAAAGATTGAATGAAATATGGAGTTAAGTGTTTCATATATATATGGGAAGATATTATCTCTAAAGGATATTATCTTCATATGTTTCCTTGTCATATGCAAATACTAATTCCTACAATCAAGCTAGTTATCAATCAGGTATCAACCAATGATGATTGGAGTTAATCCACGCTGAAGAATCACGCATTGATTGGGAAGATTGAAGCCAATCAAATAGAGTCAAAGCTATCATAAAAGATCTTGAAGAAAGAAGATTGATTTGTTCTCTTTATATAGTTGATAACTAAGCTTGTAAATGTGTGTGTTCTAAATTATAAAGAACTTATTTTCTAGAGAGAATACACGTGAGCTTTAAAAAGAAAACAATGGTGGGATGCCATTGATTTATAAGTGATAGTTATAGAGTAGGAGCAATATAGTGATAGGCAGAAAAACCTAGAGAGAGTCTAAGTTTTTCATTAAGACTTGAGTCATATATTGTAAGCTTTTTATAATATCATAATCTGGGTAAGTGCCCCGGAGACGTAGCCTAGTTAGGTGAACTCCGTTGTTAAATGTGCGTGTGAATTATTTCCAAGTACATTTAATTTTAAAACAGTTCTGTCCATTAATACACTTGGTTCCAACTGCAGTTCCAACCTCACTTGGAACCTTATACACTTGGTTCCAACTGCAGTTCCAACTCCACTTGGAACCTTACTGCAAAACTGCATCTAGAACAGCGGATAGGAATTTCAGAAATATTGAACCTAATATGGCAGGTAGTGCTAATGATATCGAAGTATACGATCCAACAACTAATCTTGAAATAATATCAACACATGTATGGTTTACAGATATCTCCAGACTCCAGAGACATGAAGTTTCAACCGATTTGTTTCAACAAATTTTATTATTATTAACTTTGCCTTTTTATTGACTGTTTTATTCGTGCATATCTCAGTTCAAATTTGCAATAACTGCCGTAATAAAGAGCCATGTAAACTAGAGAAACATAAAAAAAAAAAAAGGTTGTTGTGGAGCTGCTATTTCCTTTCACTTTCTAAAGTTGTAGTAAAAGTGGCTTTATAAGAGGTTAATTAGTATGGATGTTGGAATGGGGTTTTAATGGATAATGGGTACCGTATGTTTCAAACAATAATCAATAAGGTTCATGTTAGTTTGGATATTCAAGAGTGTTTGAACAAAGACTTTTCAAGAAAAAAGTATAGGTTAGAACAATGTTTTTCGTACATCAAAATCTTGCATGATACTAAATGAGTTTGGTAGCCATGTTAGAAGATCATTATATCTTAATCACTAAGATCAAGAGGGGCGATTAACAAAGTTTGCATTGGACAATGAATTCACAACGTTTTACCTGACATTATTTTAATTATAAATTCGGCACCCTTCATGTACAATTCGTGACTTGGCCCCTGCTTATAAGGATGGGAATTGGGAGGGTTTTGTCAGACGGTAGATTTTCAGAAATTTATTCTTCCCGTTGAAACTACAATATTTTGGAAATATTTTAATCTGATTTTTTGTTTGGCCGGAGTCAGGAAAAAGGAAGTGGATACTTGGAACTCACAACTTCAAGATTGTTGTTCATATGTGAAAGCCAGGCCATGTTTGGTTGCTGTTTGTTAGCTTAATTTATTTGTTCTTTTTATGAGTTGCAATTATTTGCATGAGCAGCTCTTTTTAATATTTTTTGAATGTCTGGAAAGAGAAAGTATTTAGGTGAGTTTACATTGTTTTTTCTGCTACAAAATAATACCTCTAAGTAAGAGGTGCTATATATATATTCCTTGTTGAGAAAGTAAAAACTAATTAAACTTAGACCTTCTCTTATTTTTTAGTAAAAACTTAAAGATAATTTACTCAACGCGTTAGAAGAAATATAATTATATATATATGCGTTATAGATAAGGACAAATTGATAAGGTCGTTTTGAATTTTAAGTTATAAACCACCGTCCTATTTCTTTTATAACTGGTTATGTAAAGACTTATATAATATTATTACAATAACAGAAAAGAAAGAGTTATCATTAGGTTTGCTTAGCTTTCTGTTCTTCTAAAATACTGTTCTGTTTACACAGAAGTTGAGAGCTACAATTTAATTTCTAATAGATTCACTTTTGATTACCTAATTAATATGGCAAAAGTCGAATTACCACCGGGGTATGAGTTTCTTCCAACAGACAACGAACTTGTTCTTTTTTACCTTCTTCCGAGAGTGACTAATTAAGAATCTGAAATTCCTATCCGTTGTTCTAGATGCAATTTTGCAGTAAGGTTCCAAGTGGGGTTGGAACTGCAGTTTGAACCAAGTGTATAAGGTTTCAAGTGAGGTTGGAACTGCAGTTGGAACCAAGTGTATTAATGGACAGAAACTGTTTTAAAATTAAATGTACTTGGAAATAATTCACACGCACATTTAACAACGGAGTTCACCTAACTAGGCTACGTCTCCGGGGCACTTACCCAGATTATGATATTATAAAAAGCTTACAATATATGACTCAAGTCTTAATGAAAAACTTAGACTCCCTCTATGTTTTTCTGCCTATCACTATATTGCTCCTACTCTATAACTATCACTTATAAATCAATGGCATCCCACCATTGTTTTTCTTTTTAAAGCTCACGTGTATTCTCTCTAGAAAATAAGTTCTTTATAATTTAGAACACACAACTTTACAAGCTTAAGTTACTAAGTATATAAACAAGTAAAAACAATCTTCTATCTTCAATATCTTTTGATTGCTTTTGACTTGGTTGATTAGCTTCAATCTCTCCAAGTATCACGAGATTCTTCAGCATGGATTGACTCTAATCATCTTTGATTAACACCTGTTTAGTAACACACTTGAAAGTAGGAGTTAATCTTTTCCTTTGAAAGGAAACATATAGAGATATGATCTCTTAAATATAATATCTTTTCATAAACATATGAAACATTTAACTCCACATATCAATCAATCTTCATACATATCTTTACTGAATATTATAAGAATCAAAAGATTGAATCAAGTGATAAGGACAAGCATAAGAATAGAGATATATAAATTAAAAGGAAACATAACCTTATAAACTAATCTCTTTATATCTTTTATAAACATCTTTCCTTAACACATTAGTATTCTCAATAAACACATATACACGTTTAAGACCTTATGAGAATATATCCTACATACTTTAAAACAAATGATTAGCATTAAACAAATAGTAATGTAGAATAATGAAACAAGACAGAATTCTGTTTTAACAGCAGGTTGAACTGTGGTTGCAACTGAGGTTGCAACTGGTACTTGAAACCTGTCACCACAGGTTGTAACTAAGGTTGCAACCAGTACTTGAAACCTAATACTACTAACTTAGTAGGTTGTAACTGAGGTTGCAACTGGTACTTGGAACCTGTCAATCCTGTCTTAGTTCTTAATAACAGTTAGGATTTATTTAGTAAAAACCAATAGACAATTAACAATATTTAGACCAGAAATCTGGTCCTAACAATCTCCCCCTTTGTCATTGGTTTTGACAAATCAATAAAGTTTATAAATCATCCCAACCACCTGCAAATTCCATATCAGTAAGCTCCCCCTGTATGTTAGAATTGCAGGCAAAATATATAAGCACAATGTATGTGCACACAATTAGTTTTCAGACCTGTTGACCTGTTTTCAAGTTTAAAGGCATTCATACTTCAACAAGATATCAAGGAAATTGCAGAATGATTAAAGCCAAACAGGCATAAACTTGTCTTAATACAGCAGAATTGAAAAACAGATTAAAGTCTTGAAAACATCACAATGAAACAAAACATAAAACACAAGCATAAACTTCACTCCCCCTATTTGTCAGCAACCATTGGAATTAGTCACTTGGAATATCACACTGTGGGGGTCTTTCTCTTAGAGGATTCTGCCTTACCACTTCTTCATCTTCTGCATTGGCATCCTCACTGCTGATTGAAACACCATCACTATCATCATCATCCTCACTCTCAATAATATCCACCAGCAGCTTATTGATTTGATAATCATCAGCATCCAATTCAGCTCTCCTTTCTTGATTATAAGCCAGCTTCTGGAGTAAGTACCACTTTACTCCTTTCTTCTTTGCTGAAGGAGCAGATGAAGGTTCTTCTTCCTTTTCTTTCCCTTTGTCCCCAGAAATATCATTGACATGTCCTTCCTTCAGTAGTTTGGCAGAAATATAAAGAGCAGAGGGACAATCTGTGATTGGTTCATGAGTGATACTAATGGGAGACTCTCTATGCATAGAAGAGACTTGGCCCAGAAGAAGACTAGATATGAGGCAAGGGAAAGGAAGCAGAATGGATGGTGAATTATCATCACTAAATTCCTTTATAAGATTAAAGATATGATGGCCAAAGTTGATGGGTAGTGAAGACATAATCCTGTATAGAAAAATAGCCATATCTTTGTTGACTTTGGAAGATTGTTTGGTGGGTGTCCAGTTAAACCTAGCAATTTTGTGCAACACAGCAGCACTTAATGTGAGAGATGATGTTTTGATGGAATGACCATCAAACCTATTGTTCTTCCCAGTTAGAATTAAAGCTAGAATTTCTAAATCTGGTTCAGCATTGTTGTCTATAGTAGGACTGGGACAACACAGATAGTCATTAATCAACTTAGGGGTGAAATCCAAAGTTACACCTCTCAAAAACACTCTTCCATACTTAGGATTACCCTCTTCAAAGACACCACTGCTTAAATTGGAATAGAATTCTTTTACAACAGCAGGGTAATAGGAGTCTGCATAACAAACAGTTTTGGCTAAGCCAACAGCAGAGAGTAATTTCTCAACATACACTTGTATGTGAGGATAGCTAACTAAATTAAGCCTTCTTTCACACAGAATTTCTTTACTAGCCATTCCCCTAAACCTCCTATATGTTGTCCTACTCCAGAAACGAGGATCAACATTATTGTTTGTTGGAACATACTCAAACTTAGCAGTAACAGGGTCATTATCAAAATTCCTTCTAGCACGCTTCTTAGTGCGCTTAATTTTGGGTGAGGAAGACTCACTTACCTTTGATTTGGAACCTTGACGTGATGGAGATTTATTCATAAAATCTCTGAGGGTGCAATCATCATCAGAATTGGGGTTTTTAGAAGGGTTTGATGACATGGTTGCAACTGGGGTTAGAACCTTACTTAGAACCTTGCAGTGGGTTTCTACAGCAAGCCTAGGGTTTTACAGAGATGAGAGAGAGAGAGTTATTCTGTAAAAAGTAATTGATTTTGGATAGTAAAAAGATGTTTGTATAAATAGCAATAAAGACCATATCTTTTTGAAATTGGAAATAGATACATGCAAATCAATTAAGTAGCATATTTTGGCTTAAAAATAGGAAGTAGTTTATCAACAAATTTGAAAAGAAAATCATACTAAGATTACGCAAGAGACAGTTGGCAATAAGATAACTTCAGCCAATTAAACAGATAAACATTCCTTTTTCAAAACAGATTCATCCAAAATTTGAAAAATCAAACATTGAAGCTTTAAGGAAATTTGACTTGATTCAAGATAAAGAACACTTAAACAGATATCTAACTTTTAGGAAAAACACAAGAAACCTAGCAATTTACTCACGAAAATATGTTTATCAAAGAATAACTCTAATAAAGATTAAATTTTAGGAGCTTAAATTGAGCAAATCCGTTTTTATTTCTACACAAAAACTAGTTTGATGACCTCAGCAAGGAAAGAGTATAAGTGATGTCAAAATTTTACAAGACTTTGTCTTGACAGCTATAACATAGACTGAGGTTTCAACTGATGTTGCAACTGAGCTTGCAACCAGTATTTTTAACACGAGGTTTCAACTGATGTTGCAACTGAACTTCCAACCAACTATTGAGAGTGTGAGGTTTCAACTGATGTTGCAACTGAACTTGCAACCATCATCAAAAAAATTGCACTTTGTGCTTGCAACTCTATTACCAGAGAGGTTTTTTAAGGACAAGTTACCTCACATCTGTTTTTGAGGCACCAAAAAAGCGGCTTTTTCAAGACAAAAACATCATAGCTCAAAATAAGACTTTAACCTTAGAAATAAAACTTATTAAAGGTACTCAATACAGACATATTTAGCAAAAGTATTCAATTAGATTGATAATGACATACCCCTATGTCACTTCTTAATGATTCAAACTTGTTTGTATCAAGGGGCTTTGTGAAAATATCTGCTAATTGTCTTTCAGTTGAAACATGTTCTAAAATTAAGCTCTTTTCTTCAACTAGTTCTCTAATAAAATGATGCCTTAGATCAATATGTTTGGTTCTGGAATGTTGAACTGGATTTTTAGCTAAATCTATAGCACTTTTGTTATCACAAAACAGAGTTAATATCTCTTGTTTAACATTATAATCAGTTAACATTTGTTTCATCCAAATTAGTTGAGTGCATCCACTTCCAGCTGCAACATATTCTGCCTCAGCAGTAGATAAAGATATGCAATTTTGCTTTTTACTGAACCAAGAAACAAGATTGTTTCCAAAATAAAAACAACCACCAGAAGTACTCTTTCTATCATCTATGTTTCCTGCCCAATCTGCATCACAGTAGCCACTAAGAAAATGGTTTGTATCTTTAGAATACCATAGGCCTAGATGAGGTGTTCCTTTTACATACCTTAGAATTCTTTTGACAGCTAGAAGATGAGGTTCTAAAGGATTTGCTTGATATCTGGCACAAACTCCTACACTTAAGCAAAGATCTGGTCTACTAGCAGTTAAATACAGCAAACTTCCAATCATGGATCTATAAAGACTGGGACAGACATTTTTACCTTTATCATTTTTGGACAGTTTAAGGGTAGTACTCATAGGGGTTCTCTTCTCTTTACTCTCACTCAGACCAAACTTTTTAACAAGATTGTCTGCATACTTACTTTGGCACAGAAAAATGCCTTTCTCATTCTGTTTAACTTGCAATCCTAGAAAGTAAGTTAGTTCACCTCCTCCACTCATTTCAAATTCATTCTTCATGTCAGAAATGAATTCTTTTATTCTGTTATTAGAAGTAGAACCAAAAACAATGTCATCAACATAGATTTGAGCAATTATTATGTCCTTTGTGGTTTTCTTAGTAAACAGAGTTTTATCAACTCCCCCTCTGTTAAAACCTTTTTCAATCAAGTACTTGGTTAATCTATCATACCAAGCTCTAGGAGCTTGTTTTAGACCATACAAGGCCTTTTTCAACAAATAGACATGTTCAGGAAAGTTAGGATCCTCAAATCCCTTAGGTTGACAGACATAAACTTCTTCATTAATCACACCATTCAGAAAAGCACTCTTTATGTCAAGTTGAAACAGTTTAAAATCATACAGACATGCAAGAGACAGCAGCATTCTAATGGATTCAATTCTAGCTACTGGAGCAAAGGTTTCATCAAAGTCAATTCCCTCAATTTGTGTATAACCCTGAGCTACCAACCTAGCTTTATTCCTGATAATCACTCCATCCTCATCACTTTTATTTCTAAAAATCCATTTAGTTCCTATAACATTTTTATTAGAAGGTCTGGGTACTAAAGTCCATACATCATTTCTCTCAAATTGGGCCAATTCATCCTGCATAGCTAAAATCCATTCACTATCTTCTAGAGCTTCTTTTATATTCTTAGGTTCTAACTGAGAGATATAACAAGCAAAGTGAACAACATTATTTCTTTTACCTCTGGTTTTCATACCTGAAGTAACTTCTCCTATGACATTGTCAAGAGAATGATTTTTCTGAGTCCTTACATAGCGAGGCCTGCTAGTTGACTGAGCATGAGAACTTTCTTCTTCTTATTTTTCAGATTCAGCAGCATTTTGGGTTTCAACTGTGGTTCCAACCTCAGTTCCAACCTCAGTTGTAACCTCAGTTGCAACTGGACTTCCAACCACTCTGGGACTTCCAGTTTGTTGTGTTTCTTCTTTCTCTTTTTCTGTAGTCTCAGCCTGTTCATTATCACCTGTAATCTCATCAACAGTTTTTAGGTCATCAAATAACACATTATAAGATTCCATAACACAGTTTGTTCTTTGATTGAAGACTCTAAATGCTCTACTGTTCTGAGCATAACCAAGAAAAATCCCTTTATCACTTTTAGAGTCAAATTTACCAAGATGCTCTCTATCTCTGAGAATATAGCAAACACATCCAAAAACTTGAAAATACTTTACATTGGGTTTTCTACCTTTCCATATTTCATAAGCTGTCATGGAAGTACCTTTAGTAATATAAACTCTATTAACTATATGACAGGCAGTATTAACAGCTTCAGCCCAAAATCTATTGGCAAGTTTCTTAGAGTTAAGCATTACTCTAGCCATTTCCTGAATGGTTCTATTTTTCCTTTCAACTATGCCATTTTGCTGTGGAGTCTTAGGAGCAGAGAACTCATGACATATTCCTAAGGAGTTGCAGAATTCTTTAAACCTGATATTTTCAAATTCAGTTCCATGATCACTTCTAATCCTAGCAATATTACCACTAGTGGAACCTTTTTCAACTTGCAGTTTTAAGCACAGAGTTTTGAATAGTTCAAAAGTTTCAGACTTATCCTTTAAGAACACTACCCAAGAGTATCTAGAGAAATCATCTACAACTACTAGAATGTACTTCTTACCACCTATACTGGCAGTTTGCATAGGACCCATCAAGTCAATGTGAAGAAGTTCTAAGACTCTTTTAGTGTAGATTAGACTAGTACTTTTGTGTATACTTTTGGTTTGTTTTCCTATAGCACAATCACCACAGACACTTTGAGTTTTAGCACTGAGTTTAGGAATTCCTCTTATCAACTCCTTTTTAACAAGCTTATCTAAAGTTTTGTAATTCACATGCCCAAGCCTTTTATGCCAAATATCTGCATTATTAGTAATAGCTTGATTACACCTACTTTGAGGCAATTCTTTTTCAGCTTTTTCAAACACATAGCAACTGTTGGTTGATCTAACTCCAGTCATGATTAAATCATTGTTAAGATTAGTAATTAGACACTTTTCTTTGTCAAATTTAACAGTCATTTCATTATCACAGAGTTGACTGATACTAATTAGATTAGCTTTTAGACCATCTACAAGAAAAACATCCTCAATATCAGGCATTCCAGGTTTGTTTAAGGTACCTTTACCAATAATTTTACCTGTATCTCCTCCTCCAAACACAACAGTGTTACCTGTAAGAATGGTGACATTTTTTAGGAGGCTTGCAGTACCTGTCATATGCTTAGAGCATCCACTGTCAAAATACCAATCATTAGAAGTAACAGCATTCAAAGAGTTGATAACAGCTTTGTTGTTAGCAACTAAGATTGCTTTTTCTTTAACTTTCCAAACCCATTTCAAATTTTTATTGACAGAAGCCAACCAGGTTTTATGGGAAATGTACTTTCTGTTCCTTTTTAAATAACACTGGACTTCAGAATGACCAGGTTTTTTACAAAAATTGCACAATTTCAACCTAAAGTTATTCAGTTTGTTCATGGTTGCAACTTTGGTTGTAACTGAGCTTCCAACCTTCTTTACATAAACCTGCGTTTTATTCCTGGTTGCAACTCTGGTTGCAACTGAGCTTCTAACCTTGTGATCAAAATCATGAGTTTTAGCTTTAGCAACAGCTTCAATAAAAGTAGTTTTTCCTGTACTCTTACCACCATAGTACCCTAGACCACTGATATCTTTGGATCCTCTAGAATATGACAGCATGTCATCTAATTTATCTGAAGCAGAGACATTCAGCAATTTTATTATCTTTTTAGTTTCAGTAAGTTCAGCCAGTTGTAATTTAAGCTTCTCAGTAAGATTTTTGACCTCATCCTTTAGATCAACATTCAGCTTGCTTATGATTAAACATTGTTTACTCAGACTTTTATACTTTTCATACAGAACAAGGTATTGCTTAGTAATGTTTTCATCAGAAGGCTCTTCCTCATCACTGCTATATGTTTCACAGGCAGTTGTAACTGGGGTTGAAACATGCTCACAGTCACTTTCATAAGTAGGTTCTTTTTCAGTGATTATTCCCATGAAATTAACAAAATTTGAACCATCCTCTTCATCACTGTTACTCTCAGAATCACTATCACTATGAGTGGTTATATAAGCATTTTTGTTTCTTTTTAAAGTGTTTGCACACTCAGCCTGAATATGACCAAAACCTCTACATTCTCTACACTGAATCTCTTTAGATTTGTATTCTTTGTTATCCTTTTCTTTGGAATTCCACTTTCCTGTAGAGTTATTATTGAATCTAGACTCTGTCTTAAACTGGTTATCCTTTTTCTGAAAGTTTTTAGATGAACCAGTATCATCCTCCTTTTTCTTATAAAACTTCTTGTACACCTTTTTTGCAAAGAAAGCTAGTTGTTCTTCATCACTCATTTTATCACAGGTATTAGATTCAGATTTCTTAGCCTGAAATGCTATTCCCTTTTCTGGTCTTTTATGTTTGAAGAATTTCAGTTCATGTGTACTAAGATTTCCTATGAGTTCTTCAAGTTTAAGATTATCTAAGTCAGTTGATTCTTCAATAGCTGTGACCTTAATTTCAAACCTTTCTGGGAGTGACCTAAGAGTTTTCTTAACAAGCTTAGCATCACTGTATTTTTCACCTAATGTTCCAGCTTGATGAGCAATGTGGCAGATTCTACCATTAAATTGTTCAATGTTTTCATCTTCCTCCATTCTTAAGTTCTCAAATTGGGTAGTTAACTGTTGAAGTTTGAAAACTTTTACTTTAGTTGTTCCTTCAAAAGTAACTTGCAAAATATCCCATGCTTCTTTAGCTGTTTCACAATGAGAGATATACCTGAATACGCTGAGAGTTACACCAGCAAAAATCAAGTTTATGGCTGTTGAGTTGGCACTTGATTTTCTGTCTTCTTCAGCAGACCATCTGTCTTCAGGTAAGAGAATCAGTTCTCCTTCATTATCCATGGTAGTTGGAGCCTCCCATCCATACATAACAGTCTTCCATGCATGTTCATTCTGCTGTTTGATGAAGGACCTCATTCTAATTTTCCATACTCCATAGTTTACTCCTCCTTCAAGCAATGGAGGTTTGTTGAAGGCGTTTCCTTCCCTCATTAAGTCCATTGTTACTAGAACACAGGATCCACACTAAGTAAGATCTAGTGTGAAGCTCTGATACCAATTGAAATTCCTATCCGTTGTTCTAGATGCAATTTTGCAGTAAGGTTCCAAGTGGGGTTGGAACTGCAGTTTGAACCAAGTGTATAAGGTTTCAAGTGAGGTTGGAACTGCAGTTGGAACCAAGTGTATTAATGGACAGAAACTGTTTTAAAATTAAATGTACTTGGAAATAATTCACACGCACATTTAACAACGGAGTTCACCTAACTAGGCTACGTCTCCGGGGCACTTACCCAGATTATGATATTATAAAAAGCTTACAATATATGACTCAAGTCTTAATGAAAAACTTAGACTCCCTCTATGTTTTTCTGCCTATCACTATATTGCTCCTACTCTATAACTATCACTTATAAATCAATGGCATCCCACCATTGTTTTTCTTTTTAAAGCTCACGTGTATTCTCTCTAGAAAATAAGTTCTTTATAATTTAGAACACACAACTTTACAAGCTTAAGTTACTAAGTATATAAACAAGTAAAAACAATCTTCTATCTTCAATATCTTTTGATTGCTTTTGACTTGGTTGATTAGCTTCAATCTCTCCAAGTATCACGAGATTCTTCAGCATGGATTGACTCTAATCATCTTTGATTAACACCTGTTTAGTAACACACTTGAAAGTAGGAGTTAATCTTTTCCTTTGAAAGGAAACATATAGAGATATGATCTCTTAAAGATAATATCTTTTCATAAACATATGAAACATTTAACTCCACATATCAATCAATCTTCATACATATCTTTACTGAATATTATAAGAATCAAAAGATTGAATCAAGTGATAAGGACAAGCATAAGAATAGAGATATATAAATTAAAAGGAAACATAACCTTATAAACTAATCTCTTTATATCTTTTATAAACATCTTTCCTTAACACATTAGTATTCTCAATAAACACATATACACGTTTAAGACCTTATGAGAATATATCCTACATACTTTAAAACAAATGATTAGCATTAAACAAATAGTAATGTAGAATAATGAAACAAGACAGAATTCTGTTTTAACAGCAGGTTGAACTGTGGTTGCAACTGAGGTTGCAACTGGTACTTGAAACCTGTCACCACAGGTTGTAACTAAGGTTGCAACTAGTACTTGAAACCTAATACTACTAACTTAGTAGGTTGTAACTGAGGTTGCAACTGGTACTTGGAACCTGTCAATCCTGTCTTAGTTCTTAATAACAGTTAGGATTTATTTAGTAAAAACCAATAGACAATTAACAATATTTAGACCAGAAATCTGGTCCTAACAGAATCCATTACCTGTCCAAGGGTTGATTCAAGATTATGATTTATACGGAAATAAACACCCATGGGAGATATTCGAAGAACAAAAAAGTGAGGTAACGGCGTATTTCTTCACTAGGCTGAAAAAGAAAAGCCCCAAGGCTAAGGTTGTTATTCGAACAGTAGGAGATAAGAAGAAAGGTGGTGGAAACTGGAAACTGCAAGCGAAGGGTACCGATTTGAAGGACGACAAAGGCAGAACTATTGGCAAAAAGAGTAGCCTTTCTTACGTGTGCGAAGGAAAGTGTGGCTACGGAACGGAGACAAGTAGATGGACTATGAATGAATACGCTCTCAATGGTTTTCTTTCTGGCTTCGCTTTGCCAGAGTTTAGGGATATTGTTTTGTGTCAAATAACGAATCGTCAAGATAATCAAAGGAAAGGAGATGACGAGACCGAGTTTGGAGATACTACTGGTACTGTTTATGATCAAGAACCGCCAAATATTCAACATATAGCTATGGATATGCCGATGGATAGTGATGTATATGCGCCAACTATTGATTCTAGAATCACACAAGAACAGCAACAAGACGATCTATTTTGGCAGGGTAATAACGGGTTTGCAAGGGATGGTGGGTATGATAGGTCTCGAGAACCAAACATGGAGGGTTGTGGTGCTTTTTGTAATGAAACCCCATTTAATGTTGATCCATTCTTCATTGGTGATGGTTTTGGTGTAGAAGAATTTCAAGTAGAGACGCAACAAGAACAATCCCATGAGAATGATAGCCTGGAAGCTTTCTCGCAATTGTTGTTTGATGAAATTGAAAAAGAAGATGCTCCAGAACCTGACAGTGTAAATCACATGATGCCACTATCTGTTGAAAATCAAATGTTGATGCAACCAGAACAACAACCATATGAAATTACAAATCAGATGATGCTTCTACCTGTTCAAAATCAAGGATCGATACAACCAGAAATAGCGCATACCCGTGATATTGCTCAAGAACCTGATATTGAACATCAAGTTCCTACATAACAGGAGCAAGCTTATGATTTGGATTATTTTCTGGGAATTTCATTGGATGATCTTGAAGACTCTCAATGGATGAATGGACTAGTAAATCCTGGGGTACCTCTTTATGTGGATGGGTTCGAGTCGATATATATGTCTGATGTTTCATGAGATTACGGACAACAAGAAGGACCAGTCAAGGAAGCGATATTTTGCCTTTGATCAAGAAGACGACGAAGTACAGGTGAGCAACAAGAAGATACGGCAAGAAGAATAAGACGAAGAAGCAGAAGATGGTTAGTTTCTTTTGTAAAAAAATAGCAGTATGATTCGTAAAGTAGATTAGCTTTCAGATGCTAGATAAATTTGTACAGCTATGAACTCTTTTTCCTCTTTTGAGCTTTTTCCATTATGGTTTTGCTCACTAGAGGTTTTAACGAGGCATGGCTTTAGGATAGTGATGTATAACATATTCGTACGGACCGTACCCTTTGTCCTCTTGATTAGTATTCTGTACTTGGCTCGGATGAAGGCTTCTGGTTTAGGGTGCCAACCTAGTTGGGATGCTTTTCCATAAGCTTGACGTAGCGTTTCTCTTATTTGTAAGAATTACTAACTATGAAAAAATTGTTCCTTGTTTAAATTTGTTGGGTAACATATGAAATACTGATAATTATTTAAGTCTGATCTCTTCAATAAGTTTTTCTGTTTTCTGAAAACAACGATTTTTCGAGAAAAAAAAAGGTAGCTTTTTTGTGTTTTTCTAGAGTGCGTATACTTTTTATGTGATTTAAATGTAAAAGTAGTTAGCTCTTGATGTAAATATTAGTTATTTTAACTCTACTAGTGGCAATTTTGCTTTACCTTGTTTATTTTCTTTTATTCTGCAAAGGCTACTGATTTATTAGCTTTTCACTATTGGTCTTTTGTGCTATTGAGTTTTTAAGTTAAAAGCATTTTTCTAGCTATTCCTACATCTCTCCACCACCACCTCAACAACAAAGCCTTTTGACACCTCACCAATGGGTTGTCGAAAAAACCCGCAGTTCGAAAGTCTCCGAAAATATCAATTTTCGACAAAAAGGTAGCTTATTTGTGTTTTTCTAATTTATTATGTGATTTAAATCTACTGTTAGTTAGTTCTTGATGTAACTGTGTGTACAAAATCGGAATTTGGTAAATGTCAAATGGGTGTAAATGATGAATAAAAAGTCGAGAAAGGGTTATTTATCTTGCGATCTCAAGGTCAAACCCGTCCCTGAGCCTAATCACAATGCAAAACAATTTTGTATTCACCAACTTATTTAATCAAATAGTTTGAAACTATGGATTGAAAAGTTATTTTACTGTAAAAGTGTCCCTACATTTATATAATTAAGCTCTTATGACTTATATTCATAATCTTATTCTTCTTTCATAAATTACCTTTTAGCTACTGTACAATATGTTAAGAACCACTAAAGAGTTAATAAAAACAAGTCATTGGCATTCAAATTGTAAAAAGTGTCCCAAAGGATTTCTAACTATTGGGCTCTCTTAAAATATAAAAATATATTACTATATATAAAGAACTAAAATGAAAACTAAATGTATAACCTCATATTTATACTACAAAAATCAAATTAACTCAATGAAATACATTAAACCCAATTAATTATTTCCTAACAAAGTTTCATTCAAACTTGTATTTAGACGCAATATCGGCCTAAACTAAAAACATCCGACACCAGCTTTTCTTTTAAGTCCTGCAAACACACACGTTGAATGTAAAATTTCTCTCTTTCCACAAGTCACGAAAATGATCAAATACAGTTTATTATATAAGGGTGCAAATTCAGGAACAAAATACAACTTCAACATCAGAGAGATATATGTTTCTGTAACATAATTACTTATTTGTTACTACTTTAATTGTAGATTATAAACAATAAAGAGGTCTTCTGCAATCATGCGAAACCAAAAGGTACCGGTGCTGCTTATATCCCTCAGATGAGACGATCTCAATATGAAGTTGGAATAGGGATCGTCCATCCATGGTCACGGATGAACTGATCAACATACCCACACATGAAACGAGCTAGTAATTAAGTCATCAATAATTTAAAACAGAAAATATATTCCTATTCATTTTTTTCCAAGTTTTGTGTACCTACGACTACATAGTAACCTCGTATCTATCGAAATATGTTTTTTTTTCGTATTTCATAGTATTCGTGCTATATATATATATATTATCCTCCAAAACCAAAATTTGGACTCTAAATCAAAGCCATTAAGATTCAACTGTCTACTTGACTACTTTTATTTTCCATGTAAACTATTTCTTAAAAGGGTAAATCTTCTTCAATCATGGTTCTGATATTTGTTGTTAGTATTAATTGTGCATTTACGCTAAAGTGATCAGCATTATATAAACTACATCAATAAACTACGTCATTATTATATATAGAAAAAATCGGAGATTTAAGGATTTATACATTAATAGACTTGAAATAAATAAATAGTAACTTAGTTAAAATGGTAAACATGAAGTTTGTGTGTCACAAGGTCCTCAGTTCGAATCTTGTGGCTATTTTTTACTATTTATTTAATTAACTTTAGGTTACTCGTTGACTTCCTCATTAATTAATTGCATTTTAAGGTACTATTATAAGATTTATTAAATAAATATTTTTGTTTAGTTTCATAGTCATATTACAACAAAGTTTAAACTAATAAATTCGTATTTGTAGTCAATTTTTTTGTATTGTTTGAAATTTTTAGATCAATGAACAAGTCAGCTAAGTTTTAAGCTCCAATTTTTTTTTTTGGTTTTTATATCGTTTATTGTTATTGTACTAATAAAAAAAATCAACGTTTAGAATTTTAAATTAATGCACAAGTCAGTTAAGTTTTAAACTACAGAATTTTTTGATTTTTTATACCATTTATTGTTATCATACTAAAAAATAAAATAAAAAAAAAATAACATACCCAAAAATTGAATCCTGAATCCAATACTGTGAATTTGTATACTAAATTTATATATGGTCAAACAGCTGTATAGGACATTCTGCTTGATAAGTCTAGAAAAGTTTGAAGTTATGCTAAGAAATCTGTGTAAATTATAAGATCCCAAAACTTAGCCTTTCTTGAAATTCATCGACTCGATCCATGTGAAATTACTTCATTTGCTATATTTTATCTCAAACTTGGATTAACGATAAGCTTAATTAGATGATTATAACAATCTAGTCTACAACTCATGGACGCAACTTTGTTATAATGGCATATCTACCATGTAACACATTGTTTTATCTAATAAATCCCTTAGATAAAGAGCTTAAAAGGCAAATCTTGTGTGTTACTTGAAGCTGGAGGCTCAAGGCGGATTATGTTCAGCAGAATACGCTTTGGTCAGTCGTGGAATATTTGAATTTCGGGACGTTATTGGAGGATAAGCACCCTGAAAGGAATTGCTCGTGGGAGTCATGGGGAAGAGCGTCATATGTTGTGAAACCGGACTGAGTAGCTCTTCCTGCCTAGTTACATTCTTTCCCTCGCAGTTCTCCCGTGGGATGAGACGACCTCAAACCACAACATCTTCTAGACACCATGCTTGGATCTATATATAGGGGATGTGGAGGAGTCTGTCGTGTAAGCCGCTTTGGTAGGTCACATGACTCATTTCCTCGACGGACAAGTTTCGTTGCTTCTAGTTCAATGGGTTGCTAGCGTTCTGATTGTCCGCCTTGTCAAAAACAGTTCCTTCAGCCCCATTGTTGTGGGTGAAATTTGAGATTTATTTTCTTTTTGGCCAGACATTGGCAGATCGATGGGTCAAATTTTGCTATAATACGGAGAACCTGCTGAATCTCTAGCATCTATTGAGCAATAACTCGTTTTCAACACATACTATATATGTTCCCTGTTTGCAAGCAAAGTTTAGATATAAATTATTTCTGCTGGAACATACAAGACATTACCAAAGATAGAATGGCTTAATGAAGAAGGATATATCCTCAGATTTTTGTTAATTTTCCCATATAAGTTGGCAAATTACAAACAACACCAGTGCATGCACCACTATTCTAGAAATCGATTTTCACCAAATTTTACTATATAGAAAGGCTCCCGCTTTCCAGAAAGGTTAATGGTGCTCAATCAATATCGAAGGGTTCACAATCGCTAACCCGAAATCAAAAGAATAAATCGAATCTGCAAAACAAATTTAACTATTGACATACGTGGGAGGGGTTCAGCAGTCTTCAGACTAACCAACCCAAAATCAAGAGAATTAGACTGATTCTTCAGCAACAGAATTAAGAAAATTTAAAATATAAATCAAGGTTGGAATTGGTAAGGAAGTATGTAAAAAACTGGAAACTATATCAAGATTCAAGAAATAAAAGAGACAAGAAAGCGAGGCAACACAAAGAAGTCTTGAAAACACCAAGCCTTGCTTGAAACATAGCTTGTTTGATACAATAGTATACACTTTGTAACCGCAAATGCAAGTTTTCTGAGAGATGCTATTTACATGTAGAATACAAACATCTCTCATGATTATTCTGGAAACTGGAGCAACAGAACAGGGAATTAACAGAGAGGCTAAATCTTTGCCTGGATGCGGCTCAAGCTCGCTTGGATTGATCCATGTGGTTCATCTGTCGGGAGAAATACATCATCCTCAAACTGTAAAACCAGAACAGTTTTTTTAATCTTTATCGAGAATCATGAAGCCATCTAACATAACTAACAACTTGAGTAAACTGTAACTGATATAATATGATAACCAACTGTAACTACGAGGAAACGGGACATTCATAAAAACTGTTCAGGCATTTTCGAAGTTAATATCTTTTAAGTTTGATTTATGGACGGTTGAAATTTTACCTTTACGATAATATTGTTCTTGCTTGATAAGTTAACAGGCAGGAAATGGATATTCGGCATTTTCAACTGGATTGACGAGATGTCAGAAAACCTGAAAGAATTAAAACAATTAATTGAGAAGTACCAAGCACCATAAAAAAAAAAAAAAAAAACATTCCTATACCGCATTTAAACATTAGCATGAAACTTTATTTAATTATGTAAGGGAGGAAGAGAGAGAGACCTTCCAAGAACCGCTTGCGCCATTTGATAAAGAGTGCTTTGAACGGAAGGACTATATACTCCCTCCTTTGGGGGACCAAAAAATGTATCGACCATAACCTTTTTCACATCCGTGTATCTTTGGTTGTAGTAAAGAGAATTTGTAGGCATGCTTGAGAGAGATTCATAAGCATACCTGTTAATCAGCATTTACCTCAAATCATTATTCCAAAATCCTCAAAAGACGGGTTTCCCCTCCCTTTTTTCTTTAGAAATTACTTAAATTTCACAAAGTTTACTTACGTCCATGTTGCGGTGACCTCAGTTGCTAGCATCCTCTCGCGCGTTTCAGGTAACAATGTGTATTTGTCTCTTATGAACCCTTCAAATCCGGACTGTTAAAAAAAATTGTTAATACATGCACAAAGTTATACTTAAATTTACTTGAGATACACAATCTAAATTTCAAGACATGCTGATGAACCTTGGTAGTCTTGAGTAAAGACAACCCTTCCATGCCGCTGGTCACCCGCAAATCCCCCTTTTTCTTTACAATTACTTCAGTCGTATGCTTTTCAGATCCAAGTTTAAAACCTAAAAAGTGAAAAGTCTAAAGTCGGTAACTTTTTTTTAGTAAAAAACAGTAGTTTGTTCCCAAGCTTATATAGACGCGAGTCATAAAAACTGAAAATTAAACTTCTGTTCTTTAAGTTTCAAGGTGAGGATGACATGACATATAATACTCCGAAACTAAAGGTGGTGTCTTTTTTGAGAAAACACAAAATGAAGGTTAGTAGAAGTATCAGAGAAGAGGCAGTATTAGTTGTCCCCTTTCCAAAAGGATGACTACGATATCAAGCATTGACAAATTTACAACACAAATAATAAGGAAAAAACAGCTTTTCGGTTGAGCACAACAATGAAAGTATTGTGATTCTATTTACTATGCAATGGGGAAACATTAAAGCCAAACAAACATGAAGGATTCCAAAAAACTAGGTAATCATTGAGTTGCGTTCAAATATATTCACATTTTCTTTATGTACCAAACAAATCGGAGAGTGACACATTTCCTATGAAATGTAAGATGATGAAACACTAACCATGCTCATGAGGTTGACCATCTATATATACACGTTCCCATGGTTTTTCCACTATTGTGATTGTAGCTGCAGTGACCTGCAGAAGGTGAACAAGGGAATTCAAAAGAGATTACAGTTAATATTGCTCCAATATCCCTAGTGTCAGGAGAGATATTTCTAAAATCTCACATTTTTTCAGGAGCATTTTGCCCCCAAAACCACGTCAAACTGGTAGAGAGCCAATGGGTGCGATAGAAAATGATGAAAAAATCCACTTTATATAGACTCAACTTTATATAGACAGGGAGATGCAACACATGGGCAAATTTGTCAACAATTTAATATGCATAGACGGACCTGAGGATAATATGACGTGAAGTGCTTGCCAAGACCAATTGCAAAGTTTTCAACTGAAACCTCTTCAGTACATTCTTTAGCCTTTGCATAAACCTACATTACAACTCAATAAGGTACTGTAAGGAATCACCTCGCTTTGAATCCAATAGAATAGGAAAAAGAACAACATCAATCAATCCACACGAGAACACAACTTTTTCTTAGGCAATTTGATGTAAATTCAATTGAAAGTATGAAATAGTAATTACAATCAAAACATAAAAAGATTTAAAATGTAAAGAAACAAATGAACAGGTAATTTATAATGCTGCAATGATAAGAGTTTTCAGTGAAGGCAGAAATTCTCCCCCAAATTTGAAGAGTTTTCACATTAATGCCCAAGACATTTAATATTAGTAACAGTTAAGTCCTCAAATTCTTTCTCCACATATTTTTTTTTATCAACATTACTATATGATTATGGGTTCGTTACATTACTAGGCCAGAAACTTCACCTCACCTTTATGAGTATATATCAAAATTAAGATGGAAGTTCCAAAATAACATAAACAGTTCTGGTCAAATCAACGCAAGCATTCTTTCTCTAAATCGTTTAGTTCAGATCGAGAGATAATTCTTCTCTGATATACCTTTTCAAAAAATAACACTTATCTTACACTAAAGACAAAATATATAGCATGAAAAAAAAAATGTTTACGTTGGCAAAAAAAAAAAGCTTTAACAAGTGAAGTAAGCATATAAAAGGCTTTGATCGAAATCAAAGGATGATCAGATTGCCATATAGCTCAATAAATTCCAGAACTGACTCATCTAAATCCTATTTGGTACCAACTTTTAAGCTCTCTTTATTTGCCGTCTTACTTCTAAGCAGGTACAACATATGATGTTAGCCAGTGTAAAAGCTGGTCTGTTTTATTTACTAACCTAAGGCTAAAACTGTAGGCTGTATAAATTAAGGACACAATTTTCTTATTCTCATATACCAAGCTATTTTGATTTTTACATACAAATTGCAGCCAAACAAACTATATCTTTACAAGAAGAGTTAGACTAAATGGAAATGAAATGACAATGCAAAACTATGATACAGATAAAATCTATCCCTGTACTGGAATTGGCACAAGGGAAGTGATATGTATCCCTGCACTTACCTGTCTCTAACATTAAACATATACCTCCAATCTCAACAACTTATCACGTTTATTCAAGCGATCATTCCTTACGATAAACAAACAGTACATTTATCACGCTTTATAACACTATTACTAGTATTTGAACAAGTGATTTTCTTTATTGAAGTTACTAGATATTGATGATTTAACACAATTGACATCGATCAAAGTAATTTAACGACCGAAACCAAAGCTGTGATACTTGTGACTATGAGAAATGAAATATGCTACCATTGAAACTATAATGCTCAGACAGAAACGAGTGTATTGCAATTATTGTAGTACAAAGTTATAGCAAGTTTCAGTGAATCAATTTTCATCTACAAAGGAATGACCCTGTTCTGGTGTTTCTTGGCACAAAGTATGCAGGTCTAGCAAATACACCGATTCAATCAATCAATACCTTTTTTAGGGAATTTATTTTACAAAAGCATAAGTCCTCAAAACTTTCTTACACACAGGTAAATATTATCAAACCGTACTATTTAGCATTATATACATTGTATTTTATGATAGTGCCAAAAGAGCATGTTCGAAAATGAACAACGAAAATGAAAATTCTAGAAAATGAAAATGAAAATTCTAGAAATATACAGAGTTATTTTTTGCATCGACGATCAAACCTACTACATCTGAAACTACAATGAATTAAACAAAACTACTGTTTTCTTATCTAACAAAATTGATGTTGAATCAGTTATTGGTTATAATACCATTGTCTAAGTTTCAGGGTATCTCTTTCAATTTATCCACCTCTTGGCTTAAAGTATGAACAAAGCAATTGAATAAAGAACAGCCATTTTTTTCTTCCAAACTAGTAGCTATTAATATATAATTAAGAGTTAATCAATAGATGAACAGAGCAACTGAATCAAGCACATTTTTTAATTTTTTTTATCCCTCCTTTGAAGGTAAAACCTGCGAAACTTCGCAGACGACAGGGTTCGAACCCTGGCGATGAGCGTGGTATACTCGAGTAACAACCACATGAAAAGAGAAAACAGGAAAACTACAGTGTTTTTCAGGGTATCAATGCGACGATATCGGAGTTACCATCAGCTAGTATTAGAATTGAAAATCAATCAAGTAAAGAACACCCTTTTTCTCCAACTTAGCTATTGTTTTAATTAACTAAATACATCAAACAATACCCTTTTGCCAAAATTAGCTACAAATACAATCAATAAATTGATCAAGTAAGGAACAAATCAAATGGAGAGAGTAAAAAAACGCCCTTTTTTTTTTTTCCAAGTTAGCCTTTTAACTATAATTCACCAACAATATCAAAAAACACCCTTTATCTCAACTTAGCTACTACACAACAAACAAACCAATCAACTAATTACCAACCCAAGTGAAAAGATTAAAAGAAACTACAGTGTTTTTATGGTATCGGTGGAGACGACATCAGAGTTAAAATCGTCAGTAAAAGCTGAGAGACAATCGGAAAAGGTGTATATTTTCACCAAATGCTAACAATCCACAAACTATATCAAAAAAGACCCTTTTTTTTTTATTTATTATAACTTAGCTACAAACACAACTAACAAACCAATCAACTAATCACGGAGCCAAATGATAAATAAAATAAAGAAAAAGGTTAGAATGTTTTACATGGTATCGATGGCGAAGATATCTGAGTTATCAAGGTGCGTATAAGCGGAAAGACCTCAAACCACAACATCTTCTAGACACCATGCTTGGATCTATATATAGGGGATGTGGAGGAGTCTGTCGTGTAAGCCGCTTTGGTAGGTCACATGACTCATTTCCTCGACGGACAAGTTTCGTTGCTTCTAGTTCAATGGGTTGCTAGCGTTCTGATTGTCCGCCTTGTCAAAAACAGTTCCTTCAGCCCCATTGTTGTGGGTGAAATTTGAGATTTATTTTCTTTTTGGCCAGACATTGGCAGATCGATGGGTCAAATTTTGCTATAATACAGAGAACCTGCTGAATCTCTAGCATCTATTGAGCAATAACTCGTTTTCAACACATACTAAATATGTTCCCTGTTTGCAAGCAAAGTTTAGATATAAATTATTTCTGCTGGAACATACAAGACATTACCAAAGATAGAATGGCTTAATGAAGAAGGGTATATCCTCAGATTTTTGTTAATTTTCCCATATAAGTTGGCAAATTACAAACAACACCAGTGCATGCACCACTATTCTAGAAATCGATTTTCACCAAATTTTACTATATAGAAAGGCTCCCGCTTTCCAGAAAGGTTAATGGTGCTCAATCAATATCGAAGGGTTCACAATCGCTAACCCGAAATCAAAAGAATAAATCGAATCTGCAAAACAAATTTAACTATTGACATACGTGGGAGGGGTTCAGCAGTCTTCAGACTAACCAACCCAAAATCAAGAGAATTAGACTGATTCTTCAGCAACAGAATTAAGAAAATTTAAAATATAAATCAAGGTTGGAATTGGTAAGGAAGTATGTAAAAAACTGGAAACTATATCAAGATTCAAGAAATAAAAGAGACAAGAAAGCGAGGCAACACAAAGAAGTCTTGAAAACACCAAGCCTTGCTTGAAACATAGCTTGTTTGATACAATAGTATACACTTTGTAACCGCAAATGCAAGTTTTCTGAGAGATGCTATTTACATGTAGAATACAAACATCTCTCATGATTATTCTGGAAACTGGAGCAACAGAACAGGGAATTAACAGAGAGGCTAAATCTTTGCCTGGATGCGGCTCAAGCTCGCTTGGATTGATCCATGTGGTTCATCTGTCGGGAGAAATACATCATCCTCAAACTGTAAAACCAGAACAGTTTTTTTAATCTTTATCGAGAATCATGAAGCCATCTAACATAACTAACAACTTGAGTAAACTGTAACTGATATAATATGATAACCAACTGTAACTACGAGGAAACGGGACATTCATAAAAACTGTTCAGGCATTTTCGAAGTTAATATCTTTTAAGTTTGATTTATGGACGGTTGAAATTTTACCTTTACGATAATATTGTTCTTGCTTGATAAGTTAACAGGCAGGAAATGGATATTCGGCATTTTCAACTGGATTGACGAGATGTCAGAAAACCTGAAAGAATTAAAACAATTAATTGAGAAGTACCAAGCACCATAAAAAAAAAAAAAAAAAACATTCCTATACCGCATTTAAACATTAGCATGAAACTTTATTTAATTATGTAAGGGAGGAAGAGAGAGAGACCTTCCAAGAACCGCTTGCGCCATTTGATAAAGAGTGCTTTGAACGGAAGGACTATATACTCCCTCCTTTGGGGGACCAAAAAATGTATCGACCATAACCTTTTTCACATCCGTGTATCTTTGGTTGTAGTAAAGAGAATTTGTAGGCATGCTTGAGAGAGATTCATAAGCATACCTGTTAATCAGCATTTACCTCAAATCATTATTCCAAAATCCTCAAAAGACGGGTTTCCCCTCCCTTTTTTCTTTAGAAATTACTTAAATTTCACAAAGTTTACTTACGTCCATGTTGCGGTGACCTCAGTTGCTAGCATCCTCTCGCGCGTTTCAGGTAACAATGTGTATTTGTCTCTTATGAACCCTTCAAATCCGGACTGTTAAAAAAAATTGTTAATACATGCACAAAGTTATACTTAAATTTACTTGAGATACACAATCTAAATTTCAAGACATGCTGATGAACCTTGGTAGTCTTGAGTAAAGACAACCCTTCCATGCCGCTGGTCACCCGCAAATCCCCCTTTTTCTTTACAATTACTTCAGTCGTATGCTTTTCAGATCCAAGTTTAAAACCTAAAAAGTGAAAAGTCTAAAGTCGGTAACTTTTTTTTAGTAAAAAACAGTAGTTTGTTCCCAAGCTTATATAGACGCGAGTCATAAAAACTGAAAATTAAACTTCTGTTCTTTAAGTTTCAAGGTGAGGATGACATGACATATAATACTCCGAAACTAAAGGTGGTGTCTTTTTTGAGAAAACACAAAATGAAGGTTAGTAGAAGTATCAGAGAAGAGGCAGTATTAGTTGTCCCCTTTCCAAAAGGATGACTACGATATCAAGCATTGACAAATTTACAACACAAATAATAAGGAAAAAACAGCTTTTCGGTTGAGCACAACAATGAAAGTATTGTGATTCTATTTACTATGCAATGGGGAAACATTAAAGCCAAACAAACATGAAGGATTCCAAAAAACTAGGTAATCATTGAGTTGCGTTCAAATATATTCACATTTTCTTTATGTACCAAACAAATCGGAGAGTGACACATTTCCTATGAAATGTAAGATGATGAAACACTAACCATGCTCATGAGGTTGACCATCTATATATACACGTTCCCATGGTTTTTCCACTATTGTGATTGTAGCTGCAGTGACCTGCAGAAGGTGAACAAGGGAATTCAAAAGAGATTACAGTTAATATTGCTCCAATATCCCTAGTGTCAGGAGAGATATTTCTAAAATCTCACATTTTTTCAGGAGCATTTTGCCCCCAAAACCACGTCAAACTGGTAGAGAGCCAATGGGTGCGATAGAAAATGATGAAAAAATCCACTTTATATAGACTCAACTTTATATAGACAGGGAGATGCAACACATGGGCAAATTTGTCAACAATTTAATATGCATAGACGGACCTGAGGATAATATGACGTGAAGTGCTTGCCAAGACCAATTGCAAAGTTTTCAACTGAAACCTCTTCAGTACATTCTTTAGCCTTTGCATAAACCTACATTACAACTCAATAAGGTACTGTAAGGAATCACCTCGCTTTGAATCCAATAGAATAGGAAAAAGAACAACATCAATCAATCCACACGAGAACACAACTTTTTCTTAGGCAATTTGATGTAAATTCAATTGAAAGTATGAAATAGTAATTACAATCAAAACATAAAAAGATTTAAAATGTAAAGAAACAAATGAACAGGTAATTTATAATGCTGCAATGATAAGAGTTTTCAGTGAAGGCAGAAATTCTCCCCCAAATTTGAAGAGTTTTCACATTAATGCCCAAGACATTTAATATTAGTAACAGTTAAGTCCTCAAATTCTTTCTCCACATATTTTTTTTTATCAACATTACTATATGATTATGGGTTCGTTACATTACTAGGCCAGAAACTTCACCTCACCTTTATGAGTATATATCAAAATTAAGATGGAAGTTCCAAAATAACATAAACAGTTCTGGTCAAATCAACGCAAGCATTCTTTCTCTAAATCGTTTAGTTCAGATCGAGAGATAATTCTTCTCTGATATACCTTTTCAAAAAATAACACTTATCTTACACTAAAGACAAAATATATAGCATGAAAAAAAAAATGTTTACGTTGGCAAAAAAAAAAAGCTTTAACAAGTGAAGTAAGCATATAAAAGGCTTTGATCGAAATCAAAGGATGATCAGATTGCCATATAGCTCAATAAATTCCAGAACTGACTCATCTAAATCCTATTTGGTACCAACTTTTAAGCTCTCTTTATTTGCCGTCTTACTTCTAAGCAGGTACAACATATGATGTTAGCCAGTGTAAAAGCTGGTCTGTTTTATTTACTAACCTAAGGCTAAAACTGTAGGCTGTATAAATTAAGGACACAATTTTCTTATTCTCATATACCAAGCTATTTTGATTTTTACATACAAATTGCAGCCAAACAAACTATATCTTTACAAGAAGAGTTAGACTAAATGGAAATGAAATGACAATGCAAAACTATGATACAGATAAAATCTATCCCTGTACTGGAATTGGCACAAGGGAAGTGATATGTATCCCTGCACTTACCTGTCTCTAACATTAAACATATACCTCCAATCTCAACAACTTATCACGTTTATTCAAGCGATCATTCCTTACGATAAACAAACAGTACATTTATCACGCTTTATAACACTATTACTAGTATTTGAACAAGTGATTTTCTTTATTGAAGTTACTAGATATTGATGATTTAACACAATTGACATCGATCAAAGTAATTTAACGACCGAAACCAAAGCTGTGATACTTGTGACTATGAGAAATGAAATATGCTACCATTGAAACTATAATGCTCAGACAGAAACGAGTGTATTGCAATTATTGTAGTACAAAGTTATAGCAAGTTTCAGTGAATCAATTTTCATCTACAAAGGAATGACCCTGTTCTGGTGTTTCTTGGCACAAAGTATGCAGGTCTAGCAAATACACCGATTCAATCAATCAATACCTTTTTTAGGGAATTTATTTTACAAAAGCATAAGTCCTCAAAACTTTCTTACACACAGGTAAATATTATCAAACCGTACTATTTAGCATTATATACATTGTATTTTATGATAGTGCCAAAAGAGCATGTTCGAAAATGAACAACGAAAATGAAAATTCTAGAAAATGAAAATGAAAATTCTAGAAATATACAGAGTTATTTTTTGCATCGACGATCAAACCTACTACATCTGAAACTACAATGAATTAAACAAAACTACTGTTTTCTTATCTAACAAAATTGATGTTGAATCAGTTATTGGTTATAATACCATTGTCTAAGTTTCAGGGTATCTCTTTCAATTTATCCACCTCTTGGCTTAAAGTATGAACAAAGCAATTGAATAAAGAACAGCCATTTTTTTCTTCCAAACTAGTAGCTATTAATATATAATTAAGAGTTAATCAATAGATGAACAGAGCAACTGAATCAAGCACATTTTTTAATTTTTTTTATCCCTCCTTTGAAGGTAAAACCTGCGAAACTTCGCAGACGACAGGGTTCGAACCCTGGCGATGAGCGTGGTATACTCGAGTAACAACCACATGAAAAGAGAAAACAGGAAAACTACAGTGTTTTTCAGGGTATCAATGCGACGATATCGGAGTTACCATCAGCTAGTATTAGAATTGAAAATCAATCAAGTAAAGAACACCCTTTTTCTCCAACTTAGCTATTGTTTTAATTAACTAAATACATCAAACAATACCCTTTTGCCAAAATTAGCTACAAATACAATCAATAAATTGATCAAGTAAGGAACAAATCAAATGGAGAGAGTAAAAAAACGCCCTTTTTTTTTTTTCCAAGTTAGCCTTTTAACTATAATTCACCAACAATATCAAAAAACACCCTTTATCTCAACTTAGCTACTACACAACAAACAAACCAATCAACTAATTACCAACCCAAGTGAAAAGATTAAAAGAAACTACAGTGTTTTTATGGTATCGGTGGAGACGACATCAGAGTTAAAATCGTCAGTAAAAGCTGAGAGACAATCGGAAAAGGTGTATATTTTCACCAAATGCTAACAATCCACAAACTATATAAAAAAAGACCCTTTTTTTTTTTTTTATTATAACTTAGCTACAAACACAACTAACAAACCAATCAACTAATCACAGAGCCAAATGATAAATAAAATAAAGAAAAAGGTTAGAATGTTTTACATGGTATCGATGGCGAAGATATCTGAGTTATCAAGGTGCGTATAAGCGGAAAGACAAACAGAGATTAATCTAATCACATAACTCTACAAAAGACCCTGTCTTTATAAGTATAATTCACCAACTATATAAAAAACAATAATAAAAAAGAGAGGGGATTACAGTGTTTTTCATAGTATCGGTGGCGACGATATCGGAGTTATCATGGTTTGTATAAGCGGAAAGACAATCGGAAATTAAGCTAATACTAACACACCACTCTACAAATGATGATGAATTATTATTATTATTATCAATCCAAACTCTTCCAACTCTCACTTTTGCCTTTCCATGTCTCTGCTCTAACCTCACCCCTCCCATTTCCATTTTTATTTTATTTTATTTTATTTTATTTTATATATATATGAGTATGTATGCATGTATTTAGAGAGAGAGAGAGAGAGAGAGTGAATGTTTTGTTTCATTAGTCTTTTATTAATTTCAAATAACCCCCTGAAAACTATTAAAACTTCTTAAATAACCTTACGTATACTTTTTTTACTTCTTTTAATTTAACCCCCTAAAACTAAAAATGATATAAACCTCCTGTTATTTATTTAGCAGTGACGGAGCTATGATTTGATAACGAGTGGTGATCAAATGCAAATTAGCCCCCCTCGAGCTATCAATTACTATGATTAACCTTTTAATTTATCATACTCTTACAATTAACCTCCTAGTTTATCTTTAAAATTACATCACTTTTTATTCATTTGTACGTTTTACAAACAAAAACACATTGTTTTATATATGGCGTATATACCATTGCATATGAGTTAAGATAACAATTACTGTAAATACAAAATTCCATCAAAAGAGGCTTTAGTCAAAAAATTATTTTAGTCAAAAAAATTACATGTGTCTTTCCGTTAAAAAGTACTTAACATGCATGAATATCAAATAAGTAATAATTATTAATGAAAAATCAACCAAAATGGATCATCGAGCATAAGTTTATATCATTTTAACAGTTGGCATCGAGGGTTATTTGCAAAACGTTCAAAGTTTATTGGGGTTAATTGCAAGAATTGATAGTATCTGTGGTTTATTTGCATATGACCCATAGTATTAGGGGGTTATTTGCATTTTATTCAATAATACTTTATTAATAATGATTTAGTATTAGTAATACAGTGGGCCTTGTTAATTGCAAATAGCACCCTGAATTTATGAGAACTTGTAAATAATATGCATATACTTTTTACTTTTTCCAACTTAACCCCTAGATTAAATGGACATGACTCCGTGTGTTCTCATGCAGTGGTGGAGCTAGGATTTCACAACGAGTGGTGTTAATATTCTAATAGTATATATTTATGATTTTAATATTATGAGAGAAATAAGATATGTTTACCTTATCATAAAATTAAATTCTAAATTTACCAACGGGAAAATGACTTCTTTTCTCGTTGGCATCTAAGCAAAACCTTTGTAAAATTGTAAAAATTGTAAAATATATATATATATATATATATATAATTGTAAAGGGATGTTTGCTATAAAAAAAACCTTTGTAAAAATATATTTACCACATAAATTATTATAACAATTGCAAGACAATAATGGGCATAATGGAGTGCCACTACACATCCGTTAATCTTTTAAAAAAAAATGATCCTTGAACATTATTTTGATACAGAATGAGTAGGTTATTTAATTCAATTATTTGAATCAGAGCTAGAGCTAAGCCAAATTACATATTAATATTTTATATGCGAAATCACACTGTTTATTATCTATTATCTAATTTGTGTTCAATGCGAATCCACACACGTAGTTTCATATATCACATGGGAGTAAAAAGACTAAGAAAAGGAAAACTCATAAAACAAGTTATGTTTGGCAGTTTAATTTTGACTAGTTAGTCTAGTTAACATAAAACTTTAAATTCGGAATGAGTCAAATGACACCAAAAAAACTCTTTACTTAATATAGAAGCTAGTTATAAATAAAATATATTATGGGAAAATTAACTAAACACTGAAAAGTGCAAACTCTTGGTAGTAAAAAGAACGTCTTCAAAATATTCACTCACTGCATGTACATTTAGAGATAAAGGGAACTTATTTGCATCTAAAAAAATTGCTCAAAATCAATAGAAATCAAACTAAATACTTTATGTGTGACAAGATCAAAACGAAATACAATCAAACTCATTGATAATAATTAATGACTCGTCAAGTGAAATAAAAATGTAAACAACTGAAAATATCTAATATCATATATCAAATATGCGGTTCACATATAATTCATTTTAATGTCACTGTTAGCGTTAGAAACTTAGTAAAAAAACAAAAAAAAAACTTGAGAGTTTTTGTTTTGTTTTTGTATAGTAATGTATTTGATAAATAGTAGTTTTATCCTCCCTGTCAGATCCTCCTTCTAGAAGGGATCATTTCATGAATTGATACATTATGTTTCTTGACTTTGACATTAATATTGTCAAAGATGTTTACTATCTTCTTTACTTTAAAAAAAAACAAAGAAAAGAAAACTTAAACCTTTGAATATCCCTTGCATCCATTTATAAAGTCTCATTACAAGAATATTCATTTCAAGAGTTTCTATAGCTATTTTTCATCTTGAAATTTGAGTTACACTAAGTTGAGATCCTGTTAAATAATTACTGAGCTATGGCTACAGTAGTGATCGTCGGAGGTGGAATTGGAGGCTCCTCCTTGGCTAAATACCTCGAAAATTACTGCAATGTCGTTCTCATCGATGCGTAAGATTTATAATCACTTTCTCTATTTCATCCTTTAGGCTTGTATCTATATAAAAGTCAGATATCAATAAATGAAATTTTTCTTGAGGTTTAGCACTTTTGGTAACGGAAAGAATTGCGATTTTTTTACCTCTTTCTGTTGGGTTCGTTACGTTTGGGACCTCGGGTTTCTTTCTATTTATGCTATTTCATTTCTTCATAATAAACTAGTGTGTATTCATTTTCAAGTTCCGGTTGGTTGGGTTGTTCTCCATTTCTTTTTTAGCTTGAATGTGAATCAAACTTCAGCATTCTAGACTTAGTCTAGGCAAATCTGGAGCAACTGTTCAAATAGAGTTAGCAAAAGCTATAAAGACGTGGCGCTTGTTTGTTTGCAGGTTTTATGCCTAGGCACCTAGCTTAATAATCGGCGGTACATTTATTTGTTGTTCACGTTGGAACCTGAGATTTTGTGTAGTTTTCTCATGCCTAAAATTTCTAGAAAGTTTTATCTGTTGAATCCTATTTTTTTTCTCGATATAAAATAAGTCATTTAATTTGCTTGGAAGCGAAGGTAAAACAAGCTCGTAACAATTGTACTATAAGAGTGTCATTGATTCTTGAATATAAATAATTCATAACAGGAAGGAGTATCTGGAGATTATATATGCAGAGTTGAGATGTATGGTTGAGCCCTCATTTGCTGGAAAATCCATTATCAAGCACACCGAGTACCTTTCTAAGGCTCGTATAGTCGTATCTGAAGCAATTGATATAACCGAAAATCAAGTATTAACTGCACAAGGCGATGAAGTTGCGTATGATTATCTTGTTATTGCCACAGGACATGTTCATCCCAGCTTCTCTAAAACCGAAAGGATTCATCATTACCAAAAAGGTAAAATCACTGTTAGCTTCATTTAGGCCTTGTTTGACTGCATTTTTTTATGGTCCCGTTTGTTTTTTGCTTACAAGTTGCTGCGCAAATGGCTTACCAATTTAAAGACTGAGATTCTATGTCTTCGATAAGTCAACTTACTTGCTTATAAGTTGCAGCCGAACAAAGCCTTCTTCTTTATTAATTGTTTTTCCGCAATGATCTTTTCAAGTGCCTAAAAGCTAGAAAGGGAGAAAACAAGCATAGACTTAGGCCTTGTTTGGTTGACTTCCTTACAGCTTGAGCTTTTCTATGTTTTTTTTGGGAATGAAGAACCAACTACCAAGAGATTTTAGCAGATTATCCAGATTTTCTCAATTTCAAGAAGTGCCAACTTATTTTTCTGAAAAGCTGCAAGCGAGCTCGTAGTCATGTAGTTTGTTCTATAAAGATTTTCAGGTGAGTAAAATCATGACTTGATATTCAGTTGGATCAAGCCATGTATTTCCCAGCCAAAAATGAGTCAGCCTATTTTATTAGAAAGTATAACCAAACAAGGGCTTGTAAAGCATCGCCATGAGGGTCTAAAATCCACTCTTATTTACTTCTGTAATTCTTTTGCATGAAGGTCTTCAAAACTGCCAACAGGTTGAGAGGAAGAATAAGCATAGACTTTGTATAATAATCAATAAGCTTATAATAAATTGAATGCTACTTGTGGAATTTGCAGAGAATCAAAAGATCGAATCAGCAAATTCAATATTAATAATCGGAGGGGGAGCCACCGGTGTTGAGCTCGCAGCTGAAATAATCACCGATTATCCCAATAAAGCAGTGACTTTAGTGTCCCGTGGATCAACATTAATGGATTTTCTCGGCCCAAAAGCTAGTAAAGCAGCTCTAGATTGGTTAGTTTCCAAAAAAGTCAAGGTCATATTAGGCCAATCTATAGATTTAGACGCTAAAAAAGAGGGTGCGTATGTAACGTCTGGTGGGGAACAGATTAAAGCCGATTGTCATTTTATGTGTACGGGGATGCCGTTGGGATCAAAGTGGTTACAAAATACCATTCTGAAGGAAAACATAGATGATTTCGGGAGGGTGATGGTTGATACAAACTTGAGGGTGAAAGGTCACAAGAACATTTTTGCTATTGGAGATATCACTGATATTCCAGTAAGTTTTATCACTGATATTCTGTACTTTAACCTTCTCGTTTCCGAGTGCTCCAAATAGGAACTAGTATGAGCAGGGTCATGAACAAGAGATGTGACATTTATAAACTAACTTTTGGTTATTGTTAGCTCAATCCAAGGCCTTGTTTCTTGTAGCTTCTGAGCTCTTAGGTTTTCCGTATTTTTGTGTTAAAAGATGGGCTGCATAAGATTGTTCAGCTTAGCTAAGATTTCTGCTTCTTTAATTTAGAATAGCTTGAAGCTAATAACAGGATGAATCCATCTCATTTTTCACCCAAAAATTTCCACGAAACGAGTCCTATTTTATATTGCATTTTGGTTGTAATGTTCCTTGATCTAGATAAGCTGGAAACCTTTAGAACACTTCTCGGTCTAGAATAAACCACCTTATTCGTTCAAAGGTTGTAGTTAAACAGCACTTCTTGTTTTCTTAGTTGCAGATTTTAACCAAATGCAACAACAAAAGAGCCGCAACAACAAAAAAGCTTTAACCAATGTATAGTGAGACAACACATGTTCATGACCGACTTACATTATCTTTTTTCTTATGATATCAGGAGATTAAACAAGGGCATGTAACCCAAGAGCACTCGGCAATGATGGCGAAAAATTTAAAGATATTAGTTTCGGGTGGTGATGAGAGTGAATTGGCTATTCACAGTCCTGCTGGGGTAAAAGGGCTCGTTGCCCTCGGGAGAAGAGAAGGAGTGTTACGTATTGCGGGTATAACTATATCAGGACGCGTACCTGGTTGGTTAAAATCAGGAGATTTGTTTTTGGGTAAAATTAGGAAAGCATATGGCCTAAAAAACTAAAACTTGGTTCATTTTGTGAAGGTTGTTGTTTAAGTGTTTTTTTGTGTGTGTGTGTGCTATACAGTGACTTATTGTTCATCCATTTCCTTTGAATTTGCTTGTCAAACATTGTTGGTATTTTGAGTCAAATTTGTGTGATTTCACTCCCACGTAGTTGTTCTCTTTAATGTAAACGTACGTGTTTGTAAATTGCAGCTGTTTTGATATATATAAAAAATGTCATTTCCATTTCCCTTTACATGTTCTTAAATTATTTCGTAGCACGACTTAAGCCTGATAATCGAACTTACAAATAAAATGAGGTCCACTATGAACATACTCTCGAACGGAGTACATAATTTTATAGTTTTGTGCATTTAAGATGCATGCAAACCGATAAAGAGTTTAATGGTACTTTATCAATTTATTGATGATTATACCAAAAACTAATACGTCTACGTAATGAGAAGTAAAAACAAATCGGTGGAGATATTCATTGTATAAAAATGAATATGAGAATCCTATATATTTTGACTAAGACATGTCGGAAAACATGGTTAGAAGCTAAGGAAAATGAGTCAAGGGGAGACGTACATGCTTGTTAGAGTCGCGCAACTCTGGTGGATACTTTAGGGCTGCGAGTAACTATACTACGGAAGAACGGTTTGAAGTAACCCTCCGCCTTACCCCCCAAAACAACCTCCGCCTCCGTTAAGTTATTAATTAGGCCTTGTTTGGTTGCAGCTATTTAGCTCAGCCTTTTCCCTTTAAAACTGGCTTGCAACACAGGCATAATTGCGGCGTAAACCAAGTGTGTTATTTAGGAAAACAAAACAAAACATATGGAAATTCAAAGGTAAAAACCCGCAATTATGCCTGTAAAATATATTGCGGGTTGAGACGGATTAAACCACGGTTTGAGAAACCCAACTCGTAAAATATATTACGGATTGAGACGGATTGGGTTGAATTGACACTCAAACCGTCTGAACCCGCACATATTGAATTATGTATTGATATTGCGGATTTTTTACCCACACACCAACAAGTTACAACACAAAAAGGAAGTAATAGAATCATAAATTTAGACAAAAGAATAGAGACCAAATAGAGTAAGTATTTAAACTAGGAGACCATTTGGTATAATATATTATTATTATAATAAAGTCAACCAATTAAAATAAAATAAAAGAAACGCGTAATCATTTTCTTAGAAACTTACATAATTAGTATATCTTTTATTATTTATATTTTCAAATTGCTTATTTTGGTTATCTTAAAAATCAATTAAAACCCAGTTACAGAATTTGATTATAGAAATAAAATAAATAAAAAATGCAGAGAATATTTGGAGCTAAAAAGAATAAAGAACCACCTCCTTCTATCACCGATGCTACCGATCGGGTACTTCTTTTTTCATTTATATTTATATTTATATTTATGGGTTTATATTATTAATTGTTCTTTTTTTTTTCTTTTTTTTTTATCTTTTTGTTGGAACGGAAACTTATTTATTAAAACTGAATATTACTGATATATTTATTTGATTTTGATCTACTTAGAATATCTGTTTTTAAGTGTTTTAAAATTTTAATTTTGTTGCTTATTAGTAGTTTTTTAGGGTGCCAAACTGTCCTCCACAATAATAATAATAAAATAAAATAAAATTTTAATTTATTCTTTAGAATAGTTATTTAGGACCCCCAAGTAAAGAAATTAGCTGTCTTTATGTTTATATATTATTTCTCGTTTCGATTTCGAATATAGCAAATGGATAAGGAATTAATAAATATGATTGTGTGATAGTCTATAATTTTGGTTGCTAATGTTGTTATAATTTTGATTGGAACAATGGATATGGAAATAAATAAATTTAATAACATGATAGTCTATAATTTTGGTTGGTAATGTCGTTATAATTTTAATTGGAACAATGGATACGGAACTGTATGCCAAGTGATAGGGATATAAATTATGTGTGAACAATGGTGGTTCTGTATTTACAAGTTAGAATAGCATTTCTACACATTTTTTGTGATGTTTTTACAAGTTACAATTTTTTTTATGATCAGAATTGTTGGATTATCATTCTCTTTGTGATTTCTTTATGTTCGTTATAGATTATTGCTGTCATAGAAACTTATGAGTTGAACGAGAATTTGATGTGCCTTTTAAAAACTAGTATATTGGATCTAGCTAAAATCTAAGTTTTATGTATGTCGTTTTTACTGTTCTAAGCATGATATGTTTTTTTTTACTGGTTTTGCCAATTTGTTTACCTTTCGTTGTGACTTGCAAGCAGACCGTAGGGAGCCACCAGCCTCCGTTATTATAAAAAAATGTCAATAACCGTGTAGTTTTTGGGTACAATTTGTTATAAGATAGTGGCTTCAAACCCCAGTGAAAAGTTTAGTTAACGTTGTTTTTCTATTTGATTTTCGCATCTGCCATGAACTGTTTCTGGTTCCACCACTTATTGTAAGTAAAATTGATAGTCATACACAATTAAGCATGTATATAATGACATTCTTGGTAGTGTAAAATTTTGGGTGGCAATTTTTAGGTATAGTGTTCTTGATGAAGGAACAATGGTTACGGAGTTGAAATGGAAAATGGTAGCAATAGAAATTACGTGTGAACATAATGTTGGGCGGATGGAAGTATTGTACATGGAATTGCAGTTACACATTTTGTGTCATTTGAATGGTTTTTTTTTTCTTAACTATTGGATGAGTATTCTCCCAGTAGATAAGTAAAAATATATTCTGTAATTGAGCCCAATGCATTCTATCAGGAAATGATAGGCTTACATATTATGTATTAGCGTAATGGTTAGATAGTTGAAGTTCAGTAATTGAGCAATTCTGCAATATTTGGAGATTAAATGGCTGTTGTCTTTCTAATTGAGTAGATGTAGTCACCAACTAGATTATGAACGCATATAACTTGTAATGTTTGCATTATCCCTTTGTTAGAAAATAATTGGTATAGAAAATTACGAGAGTACCTAGATATGTGACAATGGCAGTTAGTACTAGTTTTCCAGTTCTGAGGGGAAGCTGTGCGATAATGATGTGTAATTAGACTGAGGACATACGTAATTATGTTTGTGTACACTACTTCTTTTGTAAAATTCCGGGGTTTATGATTGTTAATAGTATAAAAACTGCGTTACATAAGGTTATGTAGGGGACACCTTTTGTCAGCATAAATTTGATTGCCAAGCTTGTAACTTTTTGCGGAATTTGCTTCATTTCAGTGTGCAAGTTCACACACGCGTAACATGATTGTGAAAGTTTGTCACTTCTTTTTCTTTCTGTTTAGTTTTTATTAGGTTGCCTTTTTTTTATGATACTAGCAGTCACTAGTTTGTAGTAACGTATTCCTTGCCGTTCCTATGTCTCTGGGGACGTGTTCCTTGTTAACAATATTTTCCTCGTAATCTTTTCATCTTACTTGATTACATCATTACATGCACTTTATGCTTTTTACAATTTTCCAGATAAATAAAAGAGGAGAATCAGTTGATGAGAAGATCAAAAGGCTTGACAATGAACTTGTGAGGTACAAAGAACAGATTAAAAAGACTCGTCCTGGCCCTGCCCAAGAAGCTGTCAAATCTCGAGCCATGAGGGTTCTCAAGCAAAAGAAAATGTAAGTTTAAAACATACAAGGTCCTAGTTTCTAGGATTTCGTTTTAGGGCACTGAAAGAGCTAATCGAGGTTAGCAACTCAAAGCTGTGACTTGCCAATCAGTACATTGTGTTATTTGTTTTGCACGTTTGAGCAAGGAAGACTTGCATGACTCTAGAGTTCTTGTGGCCTTAGTTTATGTTTTATTGCGTTGTATTGAATGTTCTAGGTCTTGCAAATATTAAATTAAAACTTGAACCTCCAGTTTGCTAGATTATGTTCTTAGGTTGGTTGTGTGTAGAATTTCTGTAACTCGAGTCTTCAGAACTAGGTTGATTATTGTTCAATTTACTAGGTAACCCTGACCAAATCTTTTCTGGATTTGTTTTGAATACATCCAACTTTGGACGTCATGTTTGCCCGTGTGGATGAACTTTTCTAATTTTATGTTTAAGCTTATTTTCTGTAAAACCTTTGCTTGATTGGTGCATATGTGCCTATATGCGGTATAAATTTATTTTCCATGCTTAAACTATCATTTTGTTTCTTTATAAGGAGTATGTGCTTACAAATTTTCGATAATTTTGGGTAGGTACGAAGGTCAACGTGATATGCTCTACAATCAGACCTTCAATCTTGACCAAGTTTCATTTGCTGCAGAGGGAATTAAAGATGCCCAGCAAACAGTATGTTATGATGCCTGTTAGATGTCATTTTATTTCGTTAATTATTGATTTTTTTTGTGAGAAAAAAGCTTATATACAGAATCTACACGTTCTTCCATGTTTCTGTTTGGATCTTTTTGACAGAGAGATGCTTGGACGAGAGAATAGATAGACAGTTTCAGTCTTTGGGTTCTAACTTTGGCTTGTGAGATGCTATAGTAATGTAGGGCGGGGGCTTAGTATGCGTGTATAACTCAGGGTGAAATTAGAAATATAATAAGACCTTTGGATGATACATGTGTTTATGTCTAATAATTAAGATTGTTTCATCTCTTTATCCTATATACAAAGAGTTGTCTACTTTTATGATTGCTTACCACCTTGTTTTTATGGTGTTATTCAACATAGTATTGTTTATGAGAATTTTATTCCTTACACTGCTGGATACGTGCCTTCACGTGTTAGTATGTTTACTGTACTCTTAGATCGTAGTATTAATTTAAATATTGTTCACAACACACGAATTGTATTAAAGTTAGTTATGGTTCCTTGCTAGCACTCCAAGGGGAATATTTCTAGGCAGTTTAAAAGTAACTTTGTATATTAATGACATGCTTACGTGAGATAGAAACTATGTGTTAAAGAGGACATTTTGTCATAAAAATGTATGATTAATATGTGTATTGTCCCCCTTTTGCTTCGTCTTTACTATAACTGATAAATGTCTCTTTTTTTCCCTTTCTGCAGATGACTGCTCTGAAATCGGCAAATAAAGAATTGAAAGGAATGATGAAGACTGTGAAGCTTCAAGAGATAGATGTACGTTCTTGTTATAGACTATTAACTCTTTTGTTTTATTTATTATAGTGGGTAGTGTTGGGAGCTTACTTGTGCTTGCTTAAATGTAGAACTTGCAAGATGACATGATGGACCTTATGGATGTGAGTAATGAAATCCAAGAGTCCCTTGGTAGAAGCTATAGTGTCCCGGACGACATCGATGAAGACGATCTTATGGGAGGTAATCTTGGTTCAAACCTTCTGACACTGAATCCTTTAAATCGATAAAATGTTATTTATTGATATAGAAAATACCCAGTGCTTTAAAGCCTTTTTTGTTTGCATCTTTTGGAGGTCTGGATTGGACTTGGAGTGCGGTGGAACCCACAAAAATGCATTTGGCAGAAAGTTCTCAGTCTAGCTTTCTGTCTCATATAAATCTCACGCCCTGTCGGTTTTCATCTTTCCCAAGCCCAACCCAGATTATAGCAGAACTAACACCATGAATATTCAACTAAATTATAAAATTGATCAAAACACATGATAGTTAACTCTGCCCTATCTAGCCTCTTTTAGTAAATAAATTTAAACGAAGTATTGAATTACATTCTTCTAAGTGTGTCGTGGCGGAGTATTCTGTAATTTTTTGTTGTGGAGGTAGCTAAGACGGTCTTTATTGGGTTTGAAATCAATATAGTGAGTATTACTTTATTTCTAATATTGTTTAAGATTTTTCACAGCGCTTGTGGCTAGGTCGTCTTGGATTTAGTTTGTGTAAATGTGTATGGATATTTTAAATCTTGAGCTGTGATTTGGAGATGGCTAATTTTCCGTGCTATTAAGTATGGGTATAATTGTAAATTTCATAAATTAGACTGTACTATTAAGACAAACGAACTCTGAATCGAATTAGTTGGTTGATAGTCTGACCTTTTTTTCTGTTGCAATTATCATCCCATTTGGTTCTGTAATCTGAAGACATGTAGCTGCAGAAGGCTAAAACCAAACAAGGCCTAAATAGTTGCGTCTTTAGGCTAGATTTTGAAGTACCTATGAGAAAAAACTAATACTTATGATTTGTCTTTCTGCAATAGTAGTGATTTATTATTATTATTGTAAAATCTGCTTTATATTGTGATGCAGAGCTGGACGCTTTAGAGGCCGACATGGGTACTGAAAGTGACGGAGTGCCTTCTTATCTTCAGGACAATGAAAACGATTTAGATTCTGAATTAAATCTGCCATCTGCACCGTCGGGGAATGCAGCTGGTAGAGTTAACCAGGTAATTCGCTTACTGATTCAGTTGTATGCGTATGTCTAATATATATTATGGCTAGTTCAAAGAATTGTGAGAAAACTGGGAGGCAATGATTTCATTTCTTTGACTAGGATTATGGCAGATTATGTTGTTACCAAACATTCTCCAAGTCCTTGATTTCCAATTCCTTAAATGATGGAGTAAATACTAAAGTGTAGTTTTATCGGAATTAGCAAACAAAAAGCATTTGTAGTTTTCACCATGTATGGCTACGTAATTCTTTGCATTTTTTTTTTCAAATCTAGACTAATTCATTTTTGCCAAATTTGATTGTTTGCAGATGGAGGATGAATTGGGTTTACCTGCTGTTCCTCGGGCATCTCTACGGGGTTAGGTGGAGTTACTTGCTTTGGATAACAATTAGCTGAACCTTGTGGGATTGTACTTTCCTTTTTGTTTTGGCGTGGGGTGGCTCTGGCCTGGGTCAGTTTGGATTGATTATCGTAACATCTGGTGTAGAGTTTGCTTCAAACAATTCCGAGACTCATATTGTATTATTCATGACATTGTACTTAGTTTGAACAAAGGCAATTAAAATGGTTGTTAATATCTTACGGTCAGCGATTTAACTCGTACACATTTGTGCTGTTCTCGGCTTCATATTCTATATTGTTTGAACCTCTTACCTCTGTGTTTCCAGGCTAACAGGGGTTTAATTATGATGTTCTGTTTTCCCTATTAGAAGGATTTAGCTTCATTTTGCAGCTTTGTACTGTCAGTGTATCGATAAATTACATGGTGTCACCCGCTTTGATATTTCTACATAGGTACACATGAAACTCCACAATCGCGAGAACATTTTAATACGGCATGTATTAGATAGTTTGGTAACACTAGACACTTCAGCAGTAGCTATTTACACATTATAAAAAAAGAAGTCATAGACATGCTAAAAAAATTGGAACTAAATGATGTATCTTTAATTTACTAGATTATCATCATAAGATAGTCACAGTAGTAAATAACATGACCAACAAATATGAGCCTGGTTATTCCAACACAAATGGTATTGTTAGGGAGTATTATAACTCAAGAACACAAATAGCATCCCACAAGGTTATTCCACCATTAACCTTGTGGGATCGTACTTTCCTTTTCTTTTCGTTGTGGCGTGGCGTGGCGTGGCGTGGCGTGGCGTGGTAGTTAATATTTTACGGTCAGCGCCCTGAATTAAACTCGTACGCATTGTGCTATTCTCGGCTTCGTATTCTATTTAGTTTGCTTTCCCAGGCTAACAGAAGCTTTACTACGATCTTTCTGTTTTCCTTGATTAGATGGTTTAGCGTAATTTTGCAGTTTTGTAGTACTCTTATCTTATCATTGTAACACGATGAATTGCCTGATGTCACCGGCCCGTTTTGATATTTCTGCATAGGTACACGTAAAACTCCACAATCGCGAGCACGGTTTTTAAAACCACATGTATTAGATAGTTTGGTAACAGTTAACACTTATCGACTTATAGATATTATATTAAAAAAAAGTTACATAGACATACTAAAAAATTGGAACTAAATGATGTGTCTTTCTTACCACAAATTTTTCGGGATCAAGATCAACCTGTGATGCAATAAAATATAACAATGGTATTTAATAAATTTTAACCATTTGCCAAAAAAAATACTGTATAGAATAGAATACATGTATGTAGATTCTCATCATGATTAGTCTTGGTTGTACGTAAATAGCATATGACTAATAAATAGTATCGGTCTGATATTCCAACACAAATGACTTGTTTGGTTGGTTGGCTGGCTGGCTGGTATTTAGATTTTAAATACAGCTGATTACATAAATATTATGTTTGGAGTGTTAAATATGATCGGAATTATTAGTCAAACGGGATTACAAATGATTTTGAAATGGAGTATTTACAATAGCATGGGAGTGTGACATTAGAAGTAATAAAACTAATAAATTTGTGTATAGAATAATACAGTATTATTCGTGTATAGAATAGAAATAATACATGACACTAATAAATTTTAACCACTTAACACACATGATACTGCTTTTGCACATAAATAGTAATAAAACTCAACAACACCATTCTTGTACGCTCCCTGTCTTTTCCAAATTTCCATTTTACAATTATAATCTAATTGTACAGATTCATAATTTTAGTTTTCATTAATTATATTTAGATTTTATTAATGGAATTTTATAAATGAAAATAAATAAATATTATTTTAATAATCTGCTACAACTCTTGATAAACACACTAATGAAGGAAGAAGAACAAAAAACAAAAACAAAAAAGTTGAGCTTAAAAGCTATGGGCCAAACAAGCCTTTAATTATAAACTAGTTTTATCAATAGTTGTTTAAAAAGTTGTTGGTCCAAACTTCAAGTCTTTCAATATTACCTCCATTCCTTCCTTGTTCCTACTCACATTTTATTATTATTTCTTAATATTAATTAATTAATTCCGCAACTGTATTTTTATTTTTTACTTACTACTCCTAAAACACACAAATATGAAAGAGCACAAAAAAGGGAATACAACAATAAGTAACAAAACTTAATACAAAATCATAAAATACGATTTCTAATAAACTTTAGTAAAAATGCAAAAATACAAAAAAAAAAAGCATAAAATTTAAAGTTTTAGTGTGTGTATGTGATTGTTTGAAGTTAGCTTGGACTCTATTATAAGTCCAAATCAAGTCTTTCGACCACCATTTTCCAAAATTAATTATCATAAATTATTTTATTTCACAACTGTATTTTGTATTTTTAGTAAATGTTAAGTAAAACAAAAATAGGAAAGAGCATAGAAAGTAGTAATAAAAAAACAAACAAAGCAATTCTAGAACCTTCTTATTAAATCAAGACTAATCTCAACCGTTCATTAATATCTCTTTTATTATTTCAATTGACTATAAAAATACTAACTCAAATAAGTAAATAAATACAAACCTAAACAAACAAACACACACACACTTTCTCTCTCTATCTCTCTCTCTACTTTTTTTATTTGTAAACAAAGGTTTGATATTTTCTCTATAAATCTTAATTCACTTAATTATTGTTTTTTTTTGTTGTTGTTGTTCTTAATTGGGGTTTATTTTTTATATATTATTTTACAGAGAAATTAAAAAAAAGAAGGATGTTTGGGAGAGCACCAAAAAAGAGCGATAATACAAAATATTATGAAGTATTAGGAGTAGCAAAAAACGCAACACAAGATGATTTGAAAAAAGCTTATCGTAAAGCTGCTATTAAGAATCATCCTGATAAAGGTGGTGATCCTGAGAAGGTCTGTTTTTTTTATTATTTATTTATTTATTTTATGTTGATTTAGGTTTTTGGATCTGTTTTCCTATGTGGGTATTTGTTGGATTGATTAATTTAAGATGGATTGTCTATTTACTATTGAATTGACTTTTAAATACTCTTAATTGTGTTAATAAGGGAAATTTTGTTAAATTTTGTTTAGATCTGTATTTGTATGGTGGGTAATTTGATGGTTTGATCAGATTTTAGATATATCTTACTGTTAATTGATATCTATTCTTGTTTATTTTGTACTTAATAAATCCTGCTTAGATCTGTCTTTTTATGTAGATTTTATTTTAGATGAGTTTCTTAATTTTGGGTTTAGCTAATATGTTTCTGTAGGCGATTTATCTGTTAATTTAGGTGTTTTAGATCTGTTTTTATGTGGGTTTCTGTTGAATTGATTAATTTCAGATGAGTTTAATTGTTAAACACTCTTAATTGTAGTGAGGTGTTTTTTGTTGATTATTTTTAATTGGTTTAGGATGCTGTTAATTCAGCTGTTTGGATCTGTTTTTTAAGTGGGGTTTGTCTTAGATTTATAAACTAAAAACTTAAAAAGTGTATTATTTATGTTTGTTAAGTGTTATTTTTTGTTCAATTTTTTATTAGATTGGGCTAATTTGATGGGTTGTCTATTAAGTAACTGTCAAGTCTTGATTACTTCTAATTGTACCAAGTTTTTTTTTTCATATATATTTTAATCTGGGTTTGTTAGCATGTTTAGGATGTTAATTCAGCTAACTAGATTTGTTTTTTTATGTGGCTATTTTTTGGTTTGATTAATTTTAGATGGGTTAACTAGTGTCAATGGCTGATTAACTGTAGTGAGTTGATAGTATCTTGAATGATTTGTTAGATTCGGGTTTATCTTGCATCTTCAGGAGTTCATTCGGCTGTTTAATTCTGCTTTTGATGATTTTGACCTTTTACATTGGTTAATTCTGACTAAGCTTTGAATTGTAGAATTAAGGGTTATTTACCCTTAATTGGGATGTTTCTTGACATGGGTTTAGCTGTATGATGCCGTGAATATGAATACGGTTTATCTTTACCGCTTTATCAATGTGTTTGCGGTTTGGCGGAAAAAATGAAAACTGATACAGAATTATTCCACATTTGCGTCCTGTTGGGTAGGTAAATAGGAGAAGTGTTTACATATAAATTGGGAATTAAAAGCCCGTCTCTTTGTGAGTGTGGGTTGCTAAGGTCTGTAGATAGCATGTGTACTTGTTGCATAGATTTTGAAGTGTTTCTATTTAAAACCGTCTCTTTTAAGTTGCTTTTGTGTTAATTGTTAACCTGCTCTCAGTCTAGTATGTTTCTTGTGTTGAGTTGGGGTGTTTTCAGTTGTTTGCATGCTTATGTTTGTGGAGAAAAAAATGTATGGTAAAGGTATTCAAATCCAAATTTTAATACTATTATTTTTACTATACAACCCAGAATTCCATCTAAATACTGTGCATCTTTAGTGAAAAAAAGAAGCCTTTTTTCGCATGACGTCATAAGCTATGCTTTTGTTTCACCTGACAACAGTTCACAATGCATGGATATTTTTGTTCCTTTCACGTTTAAGATGTACTCGTTTCGTGTGTATGGTTGTCTTCCTGACATTCGCTTTGTCATGCTTCACATATTGTTACTGTTAATAAGTATTGGACATTTAGCACCGATCGATTTACCTTTCTTGAGAAAATGAAGGTTATTGGTTGAATTTCAGAACTGATATCTCATCTTACTATTGCAGTAAGTAGATTTTTATTACGAATGTGTCCTTACAGAGGTTCTTTTTTTACCGAATCATAGAAGTCATCTTGTATTACTGCTATGGTAGCCAACTCATGTATGTTATAACTTTCAGTTCAAAGAGTTGGCCCAAGCTTATGAGGTCTTAAATGATCCTGAGAAGAGAGAGATTTACGATCAATATGGCGAAGATGCTCTCAAGGAAGGGATGGGTAGTGGTGGTGGTGGGCACGACCCTTTCGATATCTTCCAATCGTTCTTTGGTGGCGGTGGTGGTGGTCCTTTTGGTGGTAAGTAACCATTTACGAGTATATGCTGGATATTTTTCTCCAAAATCTTGTGTAAATTTATTGATATATTGGCATTATATTATTTAGGCAGCACTAGCAGGGGCCGTAGGCAAAGAAGAGGAGAGGATGTAGTTCATCCCCTCAAGGTTTCTTTGGAGGATTTGTACAATGGAACATCAAAGAAACTCTCTCTTTCTCGCAATGTAATCTGCGTCAAGTGCAAGGGGTGAGTCTTTTAATATATTGTTCAAGCTATGTCCTGTCTGGCAATTTTTATTTCTAAATCTTTTTGCTTGAAAGTACAAAATTGAAATCGCTGATTGACCTGAACACAGCATTCTTGCTTATTTTATTTTCAAGGCAGAAAAGCCATGTTTTGTGACTGCTTTGTGCTAATATCAATTAATCTCCGCTTCTCCTAACACAAAGACGATGCTTTCTTATGTTTTACCAAACACACCTGTCATTGCAAGCGTAGAGTTAAAAATCACTGTTCACATCCAATAGGGGTTGAATTTTTTGGTAATGATTCGTTTAGTTGCAGCTTCTAAAGTAAATAAGCAGCATTTTCCAAGGTTGAGAAAAAAGCTGTTCGATGCAGCTTAAGCCCTGAAGCTTTTAGCCTCTTCAGGCTTAAATCAGTATACATTAAGCTGATAAAGCAGATGCTGCTAAGTTTTTAAGCTAAAGAACAAATACCTGGAGTGAAGAGTTTGCAGTCTGTTAAGTATTGTTTTCAATTATTTTACACTTCAATCGACTACACACTTAGAACTTTACTTTCTTAACTTTTACTAGAGACAATTATAAATTATAATCCTTATATAAGTATAGCTGTAGTATGCTATTATAATAAGATATATATAAACTTATGTTTGTAACTTGACATGCTCGTATCTCTATTGGTATCTACAGTAAAGGATCAAAATCTGGTGCATCAATGAAATGTGCTGGGTGCCAAGGGTCTGGAATGAAAGTAACTATCAGGCACTTGGGTCCATCTATGATTCAACAAATGCAACATCCTTGTAATGAATGTAAAGGTACCGGTGAATCCATTAGCGACAAGGATAGGTGCCCACAATGCAAGGGTGACAAGGTTGCCGGGGAGAAGAAAGTACTCGAGGTCCATGTGGAGAAAGGAATGCAAAATGGACAGAAGGTCACCTTCCCCGGAGAGGCCGATGAAGCTGTAAGTAACAATGTATTTGTTTAGTCCATTTTGGGTCAGGTTGTTTAACACCTATGGACGATACATTTTTTTTTTACGTACCCTGATGTCTGATCTTTCATCTGTCATAATTGCCTGCCTACTTGCATATCTCGGCAGAAACATAGGGGCATTCAAGGTTATCTAAAGAAAATAATTATTGGAAAAAGAAAGAATCCAGTGGAAGACCTAAATTTTCTTTGGAGAGACGTCAATAATAGTATAAAAACCCCAGCTGGCAATATTTGGAAATTTCGATACCCTGATTTCATTTTTTAACCAAAACTAAAAGATATAATTTAGTACTTGGGCGTCCACGACCTGAGATATATAAATCGATCAACACACTATGGTGATTATGATACCTAAGCATATAAGATGTCTTTAGATTATGCATTCTGCAATGATATTACAATGAACACTATCTGATGTGTGCTTTTCATTTTGTCTTTTTTTTTTGGCAGCCGGATACGGTTACGGGAGATATAGTATTCGTTCTCCAACAGAAAGAGCACCCGAAGTTCAAGAGAAAGGGCGATGACCTATTTGTTGAGCATACCTTATCTCTAACCGAGGCCCTCTGTGGGTTTCAGTTCATTCTGACCCATCTTGATAATAGGCAGCTGCTCATTAAATCCCAACCCGGAGAAGTTGTCAAGCCTGGTAAGACATTTTTATTTTTTATTCTGTACTATTAGGGGAAAGTTATTCTCATTGACCGTTTACTCATGATTCACTATAATAGGTCTTGATCAATAGTCTCATAACTTGACACTGGAGTTGACACACATAAGATTCTGATCACATTTAATTAAACCTATAAACAATTCTTAGCTTTATGATATCTACTTAGGAGATAAATGTGCATTCATGCCGTCCTTGATTTCGTTTTTCCTTTTGGCATTTCTATGAGGAGAATTTCTGTGCTTTTGGATGTGACCATATTATGTTACACTAGACTTGAGAAGGTTGGTCTGGTACTTTTTTAATATGATCAGGATGGATGTTCTAGACTTTCTAAACTGGGTGTTTCTCTTTTTCGAACAAAAAAACCTGAACATATTCCTTACACTTTTGCAAAGAACATTGATCTTTGTAACCGTCTTGTGAATTGTCATCTGAAATTCTACGAGGCTGAACATGTTTTTACTTGCTTATTTTGTAGATTCTTTCAAGGCTGTCAACGACGAGGGCATGCCAATGTATGGAAGGCCCTTCATGAAGGGAAAACTATACGTCCACTTCACTGTCGAATTTCCGGAGTCTCTCTCACCTGATCAGAGCAAGCAACTCGAGGCCGTCTTGCCTCCCAAAAGATCTGCACAGATCAGTGAAATGGAGATTGACGAGTGTGAAGAGACGACTCTACACGATGTGAACATCGAAGATGAGATGAGAAGGAAACAACACCAAGCCCATCAAGAGGCTTACGACGAGGACGAGGATATGCCCGGTGGTGGGGCCCAAAGGGTGCAGTGTGCTCAGCAGTAAAAGAATTGTTACTGCTGTTTTTTCATTTTCAAATTATTGTTTCTTGTTCCTAGTTATCTCGAGAAGGAAGGTCTATGACATTCTTTTTTAGCATTGTTGATGAATTTGTAGTAACTTCGGATCTGATTTTTCGATTTTGATTGTTTTTCTTTATGTGACGATAATTTTCTCCTGGATTTTGGTGCTTGGCCATAAAAGAACCCTATTTATACTTGTGCTGTTTATTCTTTTTCTGCTTATATATTTTGTCATCTTTTTCGATGAAAACAAGCATGTGTTAGGGAAAATAAATTCAGTGGTGCTGCTTTCTTCATTTGCTTGATTTTCGTTTTTCATTTTTGTTAGTAGTTTTGTCAATGACCTAATGGCAGCATTCTGTCTGGTTCAATGCATGGGTTTATCCAAAATCCGGGGCGTGACAGGCGGAACCTTGTAGGTTCAAGGGGGGTCAGCTTCCTCTCCTTTGGTATTCTTATTGTTGCGTAAAAGTTATATTTTGTTTTTACATTACGGAGGTTCTCATTTTTTGTTTATGGTATTAAATTTCTCGGACAAGTTTAAATGGTGTCGGAACTATTATGATGCTCTAGCGTAAAAATACTCGAGTTAATTTGATTAGAAAACGAGAAAATTACTAAATTGATACATAACCTATGATTTTCTTACCAATTCAGTACCAAATTAATGAAATATAAATTGATACCATGTCGATAAAAGTTGAATATCAAATTGATAAAATATAATAATACAGGCTATTAAATGGTATTAAGTTTTGGTACCAATTTTGCATTTTCTACATTTAAAAACAAAAAACATCAAAAACCCATTAAAAAAAAAAATGAATAAGAGCCACACTCACTCTCTTTCTATATAAATAAATCTGTGATGATTCGTTGTTGGCATAGCACAACCTTTCAAACCCACTTTACATTTTCCAGGTTTTATTTTACTTTCTTTTTTAACTAAAAAAAAAATGTAATCTTTACACAGAAAAGTATTCTTTTTTATTTTCTTATATAAAAATATATGTTTAGGTGTCAATTGCATAGAAGAGATTCAATGCTGAAAGAACATTATTTATTATAAAAATATTACTATTTTTTATTTATTTATGAATATAGGTCTGGTAAGCTGTTACTGTGTGTAGTTTAGTCTCAATTCTATTTTTACTTATTTTTGTTTTTATTTACATACCAAAAATATAATCTTTATACCAGAACAAAATATTTTCTGTGAAATTAGGTTAGGTGACAGAAACAGATATTACATAGAGATGGATAATAGTATTTATAAGTTTTACACATTTACATTATAAATGTCATTTCTATGTTCAGTTATCGCAATTTTACTGTATTATTTATGTTTACTTTATCATTTATAGGAAATGTGTTATTTATAAATTATTGTGATTTTAATTATAAATGTAGGTTTAGGTGTAGTAGCAGTAACAGAAGCAGAAACAGGATATACACAGAGATGGATAATAGGTCTAAATCACGAACTAATGGTTATGTAGAAGAAGAGGTGGTAGTGTCGGACCCACTTTTGCTCCACGATAAAAAGGCCGCTATTCGTATTGCTGGTCACCAAAAACTTCAGGTTTCCTTTTTACCATTTAATTTGTTTTAATGCAATTTTTTACCAATTTACCTGGCTTCATTTGAAATGACGTCCTAATGTTTTTAAAATTGTAACTTTTTAGGCCGAAAAATCGTAAAGATTTATCCTGGTAAGCACTGCAGCTTAAAACTTTTAGAAGATTGTTGGTTTCAAATCTGAAGCTGGCTTCATTGGTTACTGAGGAAAAAAATTATTCCATGTTGTGCAGCGTAACACAGTTTTTTTTAAGATTAGAAAATCACATAGCCTCAGCTTTTAGGCCAGCAAAACAAATGTGTTGCAGCTATTTGAATCAATCAAATAAGCTGAGGTTGGAACTTCTTCTTGATTATTGTTGAGGGGTGGTTCAGGTTCAGCTTATAAGCTCAAATATTTTGCTAATGAGCTGTACTAAGTTTTGGGGTTCTGCAAGAAAAACAAGAAGTTCATAGGTGGGCTTGTAATTTTGCAGTCTCAAACAAACTACGAATTCATTTGTTCAAAAATAGCAATCCCTCAATCTCTTGCTGGACTAAAATTTTAAACATGTTTTTGAACATTTTTATATTATTAAGTCTTTTGGTTTCAGAACTTAAATCAGCTGTTAAGCATTTGGACACCCAGGTAAAAGTTGTTTTTGATTCCTTTTGGACATAAGGAAAAGCTAAAAGCTTTACGCTGAGTCAGTTAGCCTCATAAAAAATAAGATTTTTTTGGCCCAGGTCATCTTTTTGGTTTGTGTGTATTTTCATGGTAATTTATTTTACAATTCAAAATTATGCTTTGTTGAAGGAATGAAAGGTGATTGTCTGAAAGAGTTGACAGTGAATCCAACATATTAAAGTTTTGGATAAGTAAACTGACGTGCATTCATTTTCAAGCAAAATTGATAAGCAATTTTGGGTGTCACATTTAATATCGGAACATGATTAGCTGTTCCTCATTTTTCAGCTGTTATCTGGATGTTCCGTTTCTAATGAGCGTCTCTTCAACTTTGTATGAGAAAATTATTCTGTTTTTGTGACGAACTCCAACTAATGAAGCTCAATACTTAGCAACACTGATATATTTTTTTGGACGGATTTTCTATTTATTTCAGATTCAAAGATAACAAGATAAAAAAATTCGAAATAAAAATGCAGAATTGAAAGAAAAAACAATATAAAAGTAAAGCTAAAAATTATTATTCATCTTCTTCTTCCCTAATGAGTTTACAAGAGTAATACTTATACTGCTATTCCATAAGTGTTTTTATGGGAATTACAAAAGGGGCACTCATACTTAAATAAATAATACTTTAAACCCCTGCTTTCTTAATTGTTCATACCTTAGTCCTGCATTTATTATCTTCGATAACTTCCCTTATCCCTCTCCTTTTCTCTCCTTTGTCGACTGTCCTGGCTCATTCCAGTTTTACATATCATGTTTTCTTAAATTGGGGTGACAATCCCATAAGCCCATCTGTCTCTACTCTCTAGTTATCCACTAACAAGGTTCAAACATCTTGTCAAAAGTTACAGTATTCTCTTTAAGAAACTATTTTTTCCCTACAAAGTTACAGTATTCTCTTTTTTTTTGAATATTAGGTGATTGCTGATTTTGATCGAACATTAACCAAATATTGGATAGACGGTCGTCAAGGGCAAAGTAGGTGCTGATTGCTATGTGTTATTATCTAGAGCCTGTTACAACACCAAATTTTGTTTTTCTTATTTGTCCTAATTACAAAGTATAGGCAGTCATGGCCTTTTGCAACAGGATAATGCCGTATATGATGCGAAGAGACAAGAGTTATACGAGTATTATCATCCAATTGAATTTAATCCGGAAATCCCCCTTGATGAGAAAGCAAAGCTCATGGAAGAGTGGTACGTGTCTATAACTCTATATATTAAAGAACTTGACATCATATCTTATATTTTTTACTTTGGATTCTCTTTATGAAGTACTATGTACTGCAGTTACATGGGCCTCGTTTGGTTGAATCTTATTAGTTCTGTACAATAGTATACATACACTTTGAGGTGAAAAGGTAAAGCTTGTTACGGTGTTTGGTAAAACTAAAGAGTGGGTTATACTTTGAATTGAAGAAGTATGGATCATCATTCTTAAAAAAGTTTCAGAGTTTCTTCCCTGCAAAGTGTAAAGCGGTTGAAGCTTTTAACCTTGCCTTTTTCTGATTAAAAGCTTTTGCAGTTGGTGGACCTCCTTAAGAACTGAGCTTTATGGGTTATTTGGGTTGAACAGACTTAGAAGCTTTAAACTGGATGAACATAGGCTTTTTTTCCTCTCAACCTCAATAAAACAGTTCCAGCTTTAAGCTTGTTTTCTTACAAGGCACAACCAAGAAAAAAAAAGGTGGATTCATCCATCTTAAAAACTCTAGCTTCTTTAGACTATTTTCTTTTTAAAAAAAACCCTGTAAAATAAGTAATTTTCCTTGGTGCAGCAGATACATTTTACTTAAAAGTGAAAAGTATACGGATGTTTACTTATAGTTATCCATCAAATAAGATCAAAATAGAACTCCCTTAATAGAACCTAAGAATTTTAAATAGAACCTAAGATGATTTTAAAATCTTCGCATGTATTACCAAGGGACTAAACTGTTATAACATTTTAACTCAGGTGGGGGAAAACCCATGCTCTACTAATTGAGGGAGGCCTTACGTATGATGCGATAAAAAGTTCTGTGGCTAATGCTACGATTGCATTTAGAGAGGGAGTCATTGAACTTTTTGAGTATTTAGAGGTAAATATCATGTTCATTTGTTGATTTTAAAACAATCAAGTTACTAATCAAAGTCAGATAAAACCAAGTGTGTGCGACTTCTTAAGGGATTGTTTGGTTTTAGCTTTTAAGCAATAAGGCATCTTTTGAGGTTGAGAAAATAATTTGAGTTCATCCTTCTTAAAGCATCTAGTCTTTTCATGCCAAAATGATCAGAAAATCTCAGCTTTTAAGCTGGTAAACCAGATACAGTCTATCTCTTAAGCAAAACAGCCAAAAGATTGAGCTTAGAAGGTGCACCCAAACAAGGTCTACCTGTTGAGTTGTATTTAGTTCAAGGGTGACCACTAATATTGTCACGGTCAGAAGTTATTCTGTATGTTTTAAAGTTCATACCGTGTTGTTTTCTTTATTTCATCTTTTGCAGGAGAAAGAGGTCCCAGTACTTATATTTTCCGCAGGGCTTGCAGATATTATAGAGGAGGCCAGTTTTCCATATTTCTCTTTGCCTTTTTGTCCCTCAATGTAAATAGATATAGCTATCTAAAGTTTTAAGTGCCTTGGTCTGATTGATCAGCCTCATCCTTTATTTACCAGGTCCTTAGACAGAAATTGCATAGATCTTTCAAGAATGTTAAGATTGTTTCAAACCGCATGGTGTTCAATCAGAGTGGTCGATTGGAATCATTTAAAGGTACTCTCATAATGAGCTTCTGTTGAATTCACTTTACCGTCTAAAATTTTCAGCCATGTTTGATTTCATGTCCCATTGTCTATAGATGTTTATTTTTTATTTATTTTTAAATGAAGATGTTCAGTTTAGTCCTCCACAATTCACAAAGTGTAGCAATTAGTGTCCGATCATAGAATCAAATAATATTTTGTTGGATTTTGTTCTATGTGAACTTGTTGATTTTATAAAGAAAACATTATGACCCTGATTTTATGGACGAATTATATGCCTTGTTAATTTTTTTATATAAATAAATTGGACGGTAGCCAATTGATTGCCACATGTTCACGAATAGTGGCGTTGGGGGCACTATATACTGGAAAAAAGTGTGTATGCTGGGATACTATATAAAAAAAAGAGTAGAAAGGTTGACCACTGAGTTGAGATTTTCCTGAAATTCATTTGTATAATTCCTGTCTCACTTTGACATGTCCATAAAATTTCCTGCAATGTTGTTTGATTTTTTAGTTGTTATTTATATAAACTGTGAAATCATGCCTCTTTTCAATCTTTCACAGGGAAACTCATTCATGTACTAAATAAAAATGAGCATGCTTTGGATATGGCTGCTCCATTGCATGACCATTTGGGCGATGCTGATGTGGCAGTCGATGATTATTCGTATGTAAAGAAGAGAACGAATGTATTGCTTCTCGGTGATCACATTGGAGACCTTGGAATGTCTGATGGACTTAATTACGAAACTCGAATATCCGTCGGTTTCTTGTAAGTCCTTTTCATTTTATCTAAATTTGATCCGTGAGTAGACACATCTATGTTTATGAGTTCAAATATCATGGTATTGATAATGGTTGAGCTGTTGTAGATCTAGTAGATCTTTGTTATTGTTTTGTTTTCTGTCTCTGTTCATAAATATCGTATCCATCTCCTTGATCAGTGTCATTATGAACCAATACTACAGGAACGATAATATCTCAAATTCCCTCGATAGCTATCGTGAAGCGTTTGATCTCGTCTACCTGGTAAGTGCTTTGTGGGTAACATCATTTACACACATCTATTTACATATTGCTTAGGAAGCTCATAATGTTTTCTAACACCTAAACGTTATGTGTAAATAATATTTTTCCGTATTTATCTGAAAGAATATATATTTATATTTTTTATTTGCAGAATGATGCACCAATGTGGGGAGTTGTCGATCTCGTCTCTCAACTCTTTTCAGAAAGTGATTAAGCTAATTAACGTCTCTAGTTTAGCTTCTAAATTACCTGGTAAAACTGAGATTCCACTTAAGAAACGTATTCCAAATTTTGATCATTAAGGAGGTATGATGATGTGTTTATTTCCACATTGATAATCTCTTAATGTTGGTTAAATTAATTAACTGGCAAATTACTTTGGATTGCATGTTCTGTATTAATTGGATCCCATTGATTAATTTTATTAATTGCCTATTTTTTTTTTTCATATTGTGATGTATTTGTGTATCTAAATTGTTTAAAGCAGAAAAAAAAACCATTTCATGTGGATAATCGCAGCTAATCAGTTGACTGAAAAATTGAAATTTATTCAGTAGAAGATCAGAATTTCATTATGACAAACTCATTTAAAATCATTGTAAAAAGTTCATTCAGAAGTAAATGTACCAACAACAAAAATAGAATTTCGTAGATATTAACGTAAAATGAATTTCCTATTTGAAAACGTTTTTCAATCAATGTCAGGGTACATGCTAAGTTCATACCACGGGGGCGACACCCCCCATGATTTCAAAAATTATAATTCTTTCAATTTTCGATCATATATTTTTATTAAAATACGTTAAAAACAATGATTTGACACATCTTTTTTATTTTAAAATTTGGCACATAACGTATGCATATCTTGTATTCTCCCAATGTAATATATTACTAGTTTACTACTATTTTCCAAGTTTTATCATTTCTTGCACTTCATTTAAAGGAGTACTACCTTTATCAAGTTTGAATGGTCATATTTTCATAAGGTTTTCGAGTTTTTCATATGTATTCGTAAAAAGAATTCGATTATTTTTGTAAGAAACGTATTATTTTGTTACATATTTTCGACTTTTATATATTTTTTTTTTATGTTTACTTGTTTGTTTAACAATTTATAAAGTAATAATACTAATAAATATCCAAAAAATATATAAAATGACAAATTTTTTTAAACAAACACTTTAATAATAAAATAATACGTTGATTAAAAAAAAAAAAAACCGAAAAAAATACGAATATATATGAAAAAACCGATAAATTGATGAAAACCTGACCGAACGAACTTGATAAAATTGGAAAAAAAATACATTTAGTGTAATGTAGTACCTGTTTTTAACGATTTAGGTACCATACTAACAAATTTAACAATTGACGTACTGAACTGTCATAATGTTCACAATTCAGATACCACCGTTAAATTAGTTGGATGTAAGTTAGTTTCAATTTTTATTTGGGTCATATTCTTTGTAAGTAGTATAAATCTAACTCTTAATATTTTGAAATGTCTCATTTTAAAATAAATTCAAAAATATATAATTATATATAATACACAAAGGCGCACACACACACATATATATATATGTTAATGTATGTATAAAAATATTTATAATATAATGCATGTATACTTATTATTGCAAATAATGTAAATTGTAGATGATTTTTGTGTATAAAAAGAAATTGTAAATACTTAACAAATATATTCTATTTACAAAAAATGAATACTTTTTTGAAAAAAATAACATTTTTCTTGCCCTTTTTTCATTAAAGTATTCAAATAATGATGTGACCTCAAATATTTGTTACTCGAATGTCATAAGTCTAAAACTTACTTTATTTCCATTTTAGAGAAAGTGTGAAAAAAATTATAATTTTTTTATTTTAGAAAAAAAAATCAAAGAAAATCAAGTCAAATAATATGTTTTTTAAACTTACATACTTATTATGTATGTATATGTATGTGTTTTAGTATAAACGTTGTAATTTGTAATGTTTCGAAAGGATATGATTAAATTTATACAAATTATAAAAAATATGACCAAAATAAAAAATGAAATTAAATTTCATCTAACTAAATTAACGTCAGTACATGAATTGTGAATATTATGATGGTTCAGTACATCAATTGTTAACTTTGGTAGTCTGAAACCTAAATCGTTAAAAAACATATAATATAGTACACTAAATGTATTTTTTCCCGATAAAAATTGAATTCCATTTAAAGATCTATGAAATATAAATAATATAATAAAAGTTGGGTTATATGAAAAATAATACTTTCTCTGTTCCCATTTAATTTTCTAATAGGAAAATACGTGTAATTTTGACCGGCTTATAACATGTATCAAAATTGTCAAAATGATTTTTTTTTTAAATTTAATAATAAAATATAACATTTAAACTATATTGTCAACTTTAATTTTTTTTTACTCCATACATGGTTTGGTAATTAACAAATAGTAATAAATACACTAATTTTTTTGTGTTAATCATGAAAACGTTAAGCACGTGAATAGATACTCGTGGTTAATTAAAAATATATGAATTATAAATAGCAGTATACAATAAAGTTTGATCTGAAAAATAGTGTCACTTTCTTAAAACATGAAATCGAGCACGTGAATAGATACTACCACTTTCAATAAAAATGTGACACATAAACAAATAATAAATACTTTACTTTTATGTACATTTATTTTGTCTTTATGTTATCTCTTCCGTAAAAATGTGACAGACGCCGTAAAAATGTGACTAGCTACATATTACAATATGAGAAAGAACAAGGTGGGAAAGATTATGCGTTTTTGGAATAAACTTATATTTGATATCAGAGCATAAGTAATTAAACAAAATATGAAAATGCATGTATTAAAATTTAAGCGAGTATGTATTCTAAAGCTGATTCTAACCTTTAGCCATATAACGTAAAATTCTTTCCCATGTGTTACAAAGTACGTAGAAAATCATACGAAAATAAACATAAGATAGAATCTGATACCATATGTAAGTTTATAACTAAATATATATATAATTATGTTACAAACGCTATTAACATAATTATGTTGCAAAAAAAAATATTTTATAAACAAAAAAACAGGAGAGTGCATGTGAATACATTCATACATAAATATACTTTATTCTCTAATCACATTGCATTTTTCTCATTTTTCACGTGAATTCTTAAAAATATGCTTATATATTTCAATCAAAATTAAAATACATGATATTTCATTTATCGATCAATCCATATGAGAGGGAAGCCAATGCACATGACTCAGGTGCAACATCACTTCCCATAATTTCAAAATTAATAATGATTTGACACCACTCATTTATTTTCTTACAAATACGTTAAAAACGATGATTTTAAATTATTCATTTTTTTTCCACTCTATCTAGTAGTTGATGGAAATTTTGGCAATTTGCATAAACCATTTCTGTCTTCTCACTAACTTTGATTGATTATTCATACACGCGACTCATTTTTCATTCTCACATGTTTTGCCTTACAATACATATGAAAAAACAAAAATCTATCAAAAAACTAACAATTTGAGCCTGATAAAATTTGAAAGCAAAAATGATAACTATCTTCTTTTCTTTCTTTATTTTTTTATCTTTGCGCAAATGATAATGACAACATTGACAAGATCATATTATGTGTTTTTGGGATAAACTTACATTTGGTATCAGAGCACAAGTAATTAAACAAAATATAAAAATGCATGTATTAAAATTTAAGCGAGTATACATTTTAAACGTAATTATAACGTTTAGCTATATAACATCAAATTCTTTCCCATGCCTCACAAAATACGTAGAACATCATGCGAAAATAAAAGTAGTCTCTGATACCATATGTAAGTTTATTACTACATATATATAATTACTAGATGTGTATATATAACATATAAATTCATAAATTTATATATTAAATCTATGTATATATATAAACATATACATATATACAGATAGATATATACATCCACATATATATATATATATATATATATATATATATATATATATATATATTGATGTGTGTATATATATATAAACAACCACCCAACCACCACCCCAACGACCAGTTTGTTTGTTTGTCAATTTCTATATGCACTTCATTACTAACAATAAATCCAAATTTAAATACAGATTCATCATGAATTTTGCACTTAAAATATCTGTAAAAATACAGGTGATCACTATTTTACACAAAACCTTAACTTATAAAGGAAATTGGCATTGCTAAAACCATAAAAAAAAACATATGAAAATTACCCGTTTATTACACAAAGGAGCATACATCTGAAAGGAATAAAGTGTGATAAACACATTATTTCTTTGCGACAAAACATCAAACATCTATCATGTATTCAATTTACCATGATAAAATTAAAGAGAAAAAAACAATTTGGAATATGAGTTTGTTGTACCTCAAATCATGGAAAGGCTTAGATGTTTTTTTTTCCGTTCTTTATCAGGAATCTGTTCACATGGTAAAAAGAACCTTAATTTAAAAGTTGACAAACAAAAAGAATCTAGCAACCAAATAAAGAAATGGCAGTGTTTAAAGCTGAAACCAAAAAAGTCCATTATCGTGTGATGATGACTTGGTTGCATAATAATACTTAAAAGAATCCAATAAAATACAAATCATGCTCATGGCATCTCAACCCATTATACATGATGAATATGCAATGAGCTGTCGCCTATACATCAAAATCTGATTTGAGAGAGACCAACTAATCATACTCGTGACATCACATCAAAATATTCCTTCTAATTTATTGGATCTGTAGCTGCATGGCACCCTGAGGGCCACTATTTTGCCACTGGCAACCAGGACAAGACCACACGAGTGTGGGACACACGCTATTTGTCGCAGTATGTTTGCCTGAGAGCCAATATTGATGCAGCAAGATCGATCAGCTACTCAACTGACGGTCGGTATATGATAGTGGCCGAGAGCGCAGATTTCGTCCACATATATATTGTCACTAGTTTATATCAAGTGGAGCAAGAGATCGACGTAATTGGTGAGATATCGGGCATGTGTTTTAGCCCATCAGACAGATATCTCTTCTTTTCAATAACCAATCCAGTAGATGGAGGCCTTCTTGAATTCTGTGCGAGACAAGGAATTGTGTAATAAATAGTTTCTATCTTTACGTAACACGTCCATAGTTTGAATTAGTATATATCTTTATGTAATTTGTTACGACAGTTGAGAACTTGCTGTGTAATAATTAAATACTTTGATACCTGTGTAATAAAATTGTAACCACACACGTTTAATCTAATTTTTACATGTCTCTATCTATAAATATATAATAGCGGAGCGTGTACACACGATACGTGGTGTAACATGTGGTTTGATCTAACGATATAAAAATTGAAATCCAAGTATAAAGATTAAAAATAATCCATACCTTATGCATCCCTGAATAAAAAAAGATATTGAATTCAGATTAATTCACGAATAAAAAGGAGAAAGACATGAGAGTACTGATAAATGAAAGTCATAGGAAAGATAATGGAAAAATGAATTTGAAAGTGGGGTGTCGGACAGTTAAATTTAAAAAGTAGTTTTTTTATTTAAATTCTAACCGTGTATTTTTCTTTCTTTTGTTTTGTAAATATTGATTTTATTAGGGTTGTTTTATAAATAGTTGTTCCAATAACTCATACGGGATAGTTCACATAAATAATAAATAATAGTAAGATATGTATAATTATATGAGTACTAGATTATGCACTACTAGTTTGTAAATGAGTGGTGATATAAAGAGAGACTTTTTAACATATACTATCGTAGAGACTCAATACGGACCATCTAATCATGTATATAAGGGTAAGCAATGATGCAGTATCTACGAGAGTCTCTGTCAAAAAGTTTTTTCTTATAGGATCGCTCTTTTATAATTTTTACATGTTAAATGAGTATGAGTTGTGTGTATACGAGTACTAGCTGATTTGTGTACGTACTACGTGGAAAATTATGTGGCCGTGGCGTAAAGTATTTGAAAAAAGTTTGAAGTGGAATAAATTAATCATTTCAATTTTTTTATGATTGTTAAATAACTTCTTTTTTTTTTTTTTGTTTTGTCAGAAGTCTGGCCCTTCTTGGAATACTGTAAGCCTTCTCACATAATCATTTATTATTATTATTATTATTAATGGATCTTCTGGATTTTAGAAATAATTTCTTATAGATTCAGTGAAAATAGTTGTGACCTGTTTCTCTTTTCCCTCTATTAGTATCGGAGCTTTTAACAAATTGCATTAATTAAATCTTAATTTGGATCGTTTTTACAAATAAGTGTCCAAATTGAGTTCTAAATTGCTACATCATTTATATATATTGATGTGTGTATACATATATAAACAACTACCCAACCACCACCCCAACGGCCAGTTTGTTTGTTTGTCAATTTCTATATGCACTTCATTACTAACAATAAATCCAAATTTAAATATAGATTCATCATGAATTTTGCACTTAAAATATCTGTAAAAATACAGGTGATCACTGTTTTACACAAAACCTTAACTTATAAAGGAAATTGGTATTGCTAAAACCATAAAAAAAAAAAAGATGAAAATTACCCGTTTATTACACAAAGAAGCATACATATGAAAGGAATAAAGTGTGATAAACACATTATTTCTTTGCGACAAAACATCAAACATCTATCATGTATTCAATTTACCATGATAAAATTAAAGAGAAAAAAACAATTTGGAATATGAGTTTGTTGTACCTCAAATCATGGAAAGGCTTAGATGTTTTTTGTCGTCATTTGCCAGGAATCTGTTCACATGGTAAAAATAACCTTAATTTAAAAGTTGACAAACAAAAAGAATCTAGCAACCAAATCAAGAAATGGCAGTGTTTAAAGCTGAAACCAAACAAGTCCATTATCGTGTGGTGATGACTTGGTTGCATAATAATACTTGAAAGAATCCAATAACATACAAATCATGCTCATAGTATCTCAAACCCACTATACTTGATGGATATGCAATGAGCTATGTCGCCTATACATCAAAATCATTCTAATCATACTAATCATACTCGTGGCATCACATCAAAATTTTCCTTCTAATTTGTTGATGTATCATGTATGTTTTAGTGTCTAATAGAGTCTTATGCTAATAATATGCAAAGATTAGCAATCTATTTGTGTCATGTTAATCATTGAGCAATACAGTTCAAAAGTAAATAGTAGACAATGCATTTCTTTTCTAGTGAACCTTTGGAAGAGAAGGGGAGTTGCAGTGACACTCCACGTCTTCACTACTCGAAAATATTATTTCGATTGCATTTTTTAAAATTATTATTTTAAGCGGGTGTTACAGTAAACTTTGAACTCCAAGATTAATAACTACCCATATATTCATTCATATATGTTCATTTAGGACGACCTTTAATTTATAATAATTTTTCGATATGTAGGGAAATTTGTGCCAGAAATTAAGGTTCAGTAGCTGCACGCTTGCAGGTTTCCAAAGCATGGAGAACAAGCATCAGAAGTGGAACCGGATGTTTTGTAAACAAAAACAAAACTCATATTTTCAAGAAAGAAAGTACTTTACATACCAAGTTTCTCATTAGCTTCTACCAGGACATGCATAATATAGAAGCATGGAAGTTAACTTACATCACTTTGTAAACCAAAAGATAACATAGAGTGGACAAAATATTTAGATATGGAACAAGTTATTACAACGTTGGTTTTGAGGTTTCAAAATCTTGAGCTCAATGTCCGCGTCCGACTTTGTTCATTGTTGAAGATATTAATTGATTTGGGACATATTATTCTAATGTAATTTGATTTGATTAAAATATTTGATCCAAAGATTTGATATAGTTTCTATTTATATTTCATTGTAACATTATAAATAGAGGATATGCCTACTCAATAAATATGAATGATACTATATTTCACTTTTCTATTTTTTCACGTTCATCTTTGCTAACTGCATTGGATTCAAATGGTTTAATTAAAGAGTAACTGAGAAGATGCCAGTCACCGGTTATCCTTTATGTGATGGTATGTCTTTCTAGTTTTTCATTACAACACCTCATTTAAAAAGTTCCTTGTTGAGTTGAATAGATGAGAAAATGTAAAACAGGATAAAAGGTTTCTCTCTCAATTTTTGTTACAGGCATACTTCACAGAAGTATATATATTTTATAGTAGTATTAATTAGTAATCTTATTTTAGTTGTAGCTAGGGATACCAAGGTTTATTATTAAAAAAGACCGACAAAAGAACAAGTGAACCCAAATATTAAAGCAACCAAATTGCTAACAAGTATACTACTTTGGTCCTAGTAAAATGGAGTAATAATTTGATCAGCGGTAGACATGTAATTAATATCTTCGGAAATTCCTTCTTTTTAAACTACACCTGAACCTTGTACGTACATAAGCATTCCAGGAGATCGAAGTACCAGGAATTCGTTTGGACTGAAACTTTGAAGTGAACTGCAATATCGATCTTTTGGTGGCTAGCTAGTTTTGGGAATTTTTTAAAATTGGCAAACTCTACAAAACTTGAAAAACTGTAATGGATGCCGTCAGATTACTTGCGAAACCGTTAAAAATGATGACCAGATCGACCTGAAAAGAGAAATTTAAAAGTTCTAATTAAAAGTTATAAAAGGAAGAACAAGATACGAAATGAAATTTTGTAATAACACGGAACTGTAGTACTGGCCAATATGCTGCCTAATCCAATCCATTTTGGGGCAATTCCTATCTTAAATATTAATTCTATTCCCGTTTTTAGCTAAAGATACATTATTGTCACGTTCTCTCTGTTTTATTTTTCGTATAAAAAGGTAATTTTTATTTCCTTAATTAAAAGATCATGTTATATATGCACATGACCTTCACTCATGTAGGGACATTTTTCATATCAAAAGGTAATCTTTCGTCTTTTTTATCATATTTTTGATTGGATCTTTTAACTACTATTGCCTTTTAGAAACAATAAAATTTTGAGGAAAGAACACTATGAAAATTAGCGCCGGGGAATTTTATATAATATAGAATAACAAATAATTTTAGTTTGATTGGTTCAGGAAAATTATTTAGTTAGAAATGGATGTTTGGGTGGTTCTTAGCTATTATTTAATATGAAACATTTTAAAAGTTATATATAGATATACATGGCCTATTACCACAAGTTTTTGGTAAACTTCTCTTCAATTGGCTTGTCATTATTTTTCTTTCCACCTAAATGATTACGTACTATGCAATTGGGTGTTTCCATCCACAATACAATAATCAATTAATATGATCACATTAACTGCGTATCCTAAAACTTAGGTGATTTAAAACTGATGGTAAAAACTTATAATTTATAGGAAGAAAAAATATCCAAATATTGTAAAAGTCTTAAGTCACATACAGGTAAAGTGGCATGTAATTGCCATAGGTTTTGATTGATTCAGGTTTTTGGGTGATGAGCTAGTGTGGTAACGTTTCTTGTGCTGTTTCTCTCATCATGATGATAAGCATGGCCTCCACGGTTATAACAGGGCGTACCACAGTTTGCGTATCTACATGCGTAAACTTCTGTTTCAACGATAATCTCAACTTTATCATCGTGTCTCCTTTCTCAAGTTTTGGTTGTTATGGAAAAATGTCATATTTATGGCATTTGTTGTTAACTTTTTGTATTTGACATGCACGTGATGTGCATATACACATGACATGCACGTGATACGCATGTGACCGATATGTATACTGTTGAAAAAGCAAAAGAAAAACCCTATATAATATATGAAGTAGCTATGATTATATGTGACTAAATTCTGATAGACAGTTATATAATCTTTTTAATTCTAGTTATTATTAGACAAATAAATTAGATGTCGTTGTCTTAAATATATATCTTTTTAAAACTCATTTACAGTACTTACTAAATCCTACAATTCCACACTTATTTTGTTTAATAATAAAAGAATAATATAAAAACAATAAAATAAAATAAAATGGGTAGTAATATTAAGGTGCATACAATTTTTATGCTCCTAATGATGCGTTTTGAAAATATAAATACTTATTGTCTGATAATATTTGAAATAAAACCAATGAAACTATATATAACTCCATCACATTCCTTCCTTTTCTATTACTCACTCACTCTTGTTTTTTCTATATAGAAAACCCATTTAGAGTACTTACTAAATACTTCAATTTCACCCCTTTTTTTTAATAATAAAACAATACTATAAAAACAGTGAATAAAATAAAATGGGTAATAATATTAAATTGCGTGCAGTTTTTATTATTCTAATGATGAGTTAATAATATTTAAACTAAAACTCACTCACTCATTCTCTATTTTTTATCTATAGAAAACCCATTTACAATACTTACTAAATCCTACAATTACACCCTTCTTTTTTTTTTAATAATAAAAAATACTATAAAAACAGTAAAATAAAATAAAATGAATAGTAATATTAAAGTGTGTGATTTACCTAATAATTTGAAATTATGTGCAATCTGCATATCAAATTGTGTAAACGAGTGTTATTAAAAAACTGCATTCATGGCATGCTCTAATTGTAGCCAATTTGCAACAGCATGGTCCATATTTTTATTAGATCGTAAATTTAGAGTTCCAATCAAAGAAATCTAAAAAGATGAACAATTAAATGTAGAAGTAAGAGTCTTTTAAAGAAATAGTAATATTCATACATGAAGAAAACTAAAAGAGATTTGCTTATTTTTCGGTTCGCTTTGTTATTTTTTATTTACAATCATTTTCATAAATTGTTACAAGTACGTTGAACGTTTTACTTCTCGTATTTGTATTCGTGAACAATTTTAAAATAGTTTTGGAACAAAGTTCTGTATCAGAGCACAAGAAATTAAACAAAATATAAAAATGCGTGTATTAAAATTTAAGCGAGTATACATTTTAAATGTAATTATAACGTTTAGCTATATAACATCAAATTCTTTCCCATGCCTCACAAAATACGTAGAACATCATGCGAAAATAAAAGTAGGCTCTGATACCATATGTAAGTTTATTACTACATATATATAACATATAATTTCATAAATTTATATACTAAATCTATGTATATATAAACATATACATATATACAGATATATATATATATATACATCTACATATATATATATATATTGATGTGTGTATACATATATAAACAACCATCCAACCACCACCCCAACGGCCAGTCGCTGCCCCACCCACCGTCCTACCCCCGCCGCCGCCCCTAGCCCGCCCCGAGGCCAATAAAAATTCCGAGTTTAATTATTTATTTGAGTCATTTCATTTGTGGCATGGTAGATTTGGTCACGTGAATTATAATTTTTTAAAGAAATTAATATCACTAAAACTAATACCAAATTTCGTTTTTGATAAGCAACACAAATGTGAGATTTGTGTAGAGGCAAAATTAACGAAATCATCGTTTCAACATGTTGAACGAGAAAGTGAACCTCTCGGTCTAATACACACGGATGTATGCGACTTAAAGTTTATACAAATGCGAGGAGGGAAAAAGTACTTTATCACCTTTATAGATGATTGTACTAGATACTGTTACGCTTACTTAATGAGAAGTAAAGACGAAGCAGTAGAGAAATTCGCTCTTTATAAGACCGAAGTTGAAAATCAACTCAATAGTAAAATTAAAACATTGAGAAGTGATAGAGGCGGTGAATATGAATCAACGTTTGAACAGATATGCGCTGAAAGCGGCATTATACATCAAACCACAGCCCCATACACTCCCGAGCAAAATGGGGTTGCTGAGCGTAAAAATAGAACGCTAAAGGATATGATGAATGCTATGCTAATCAGTTCTGGGTTACCCCAGAACATGTGGGGGGAAGTGATACTTTCCGCTAACTATGTTTTAAACAAGTTACCACATAAGAAGCGAGAAAAGACTCCATATGAATTATGGAAAGGTCATCAACCCAGTTATAAGAACCTGCGGGTTTGGGGTTGTCTCGCAAAGGTCCTAGTTCCCACTCCTAAGAGGATGAGAATTGGTCCTAAGACGGTGGACTGTGTGTTCATCGGATATGCACAGAATAGTAGTGCATATCGGTTTCTTGTGCACAAGTCGGACAATCCCGATGTGCACGTAGATACGTATATGGAAAGCCGAGAGGCCTCTTTCTTTGAAGATATCTTTCCCCAAAAATTACCTACATCTGTACCAACTGAAGAGTTGAACAGTGAAGGAAATGTGGGGGCAAGTGAACCGACAGAGGAAGAGGAAGAGGAAGAGCCTCGTCGCAGTAAAAGGGCAAGGAAGGAAACTTCCTTTGGACCTGATTTCTTAACCTTCATGGTTGAAGGCGAACCGGCGACATATAAGCAAGCTATGTCAACACCGGATTCCCAATATTGGGAAGAAGCCATTCAAAATGAAATTGAATCAATCATGCAAAACCACACTTGGGAACTAGTGGATCTTCCGAAAGGATGTAAGCCCCTGGGTCACAAGTGGATCTTCAAGAGGAAGTTAAGGGTTGACGGCACGATTGAGAAATAAAAGGCGAGACTTGTGGTTAAAGGTTTCAGGCAAACTGAAGGTGTCGATTATTTCGACACGTATGCTCCTGTCTCCAGGAAAACGTCTATCCGAATCGTCATTGCTCTCGCAGCTTTGTTTGATATGGAAATACATCAAATGGATGTAAAGACGGCGTTTCTAAATGGAGAACTGGAATAAGAAATTTACATGGAACAACCGGAAGGGTTTGTAGTTCCTGGTAAAGAGCACCAAGTGTGCAAACTTGTAAAGTCTCTATATGGACTCAAACAAGCGCCAAAGCAATGGCATGAGAAGTTTGATAGAATCATGCTATCAAACGGTTTTCGCATTAATGAGTGCGATAAATGTGTCTACTCTAAAGGAAGCGGAAGAAACTGTGTTGTAGTCTGTCTCTATGTGGATGACATGATCATAATTGGGAGTAATGATAGAATCAGCTCCACAAAGAAAATGTTATCACAACAATTCGATATGAAGGAGCTGGGTATAGCTGATGTAATACTTGGTATGAAGATTACCAAAACATCAGAAGGATACGCCTTGTCCCAAGGTCTCTATGTTAAACAAGTATTAGACAAGTTTGACAAGGGCAGTAAGGCTATGTCTAGAACCCCAATTGAGTTCAACTGTAACCTGAAAAAGAATTTCGGTAAAAGTGTGAATCAATTGGAGTTCTCTCGAGTCATAGGCAGTCTCATGTATATAATGAATTGCACTAGACCAGACATAGCAAACTCAGTGAGTAGACTGAGCAGGTACACCAGTAATCCAAATGAGGAACACTGGAAGGCCATAATGAAACTTCTCAGGTATATGAGGTTTTCAGCCGATTACGGACTGCACTATACCAGATATCCAGCGGTACTGGAAGGGTATTCATATGCCAACTGGATATCAGACTCCAATAGCACAAGATCCACGAGTGGATATGTGTTTATAATGGGAGGAGCTGCCGTGTCTTGGAGATCCTCCAAACAAACGTGTATTGCAAGGTCAACTATGGAATCTGAATTCATAGCGTTAGACTTAGCAACCGAAGAGGCAGACTGGCTGAGAAGTCTATTGGAAGGAATTCCAATGTGGCCGAAACCTGTTCCCGCAATAAGCATGCATTGCGATAGTCAATCAGCTATTGCGCGGGCTCAGGATCATATGTATAATGGAAAGTCTCGACATATACGTCGGAGACATAAATCCGTAAGGGAATTGTTATCCAACGGTGTGGTATCCTTAGATTTTGTGAGATCTAAGGAAAACATTGCGGATCCATTAACAAAAGGCTTGACTCAAGTAGGAGTCTAGACGTCATCGAACAGAATGAGATTAAAGCCCATTAAATTGGTGGCCCCCCCATAGGCAACCCAACCTAAACGGAATCTCTCCTGATAGGTTCAAAGGGAAACTGAACTGTGGGGGCAACCGAACAAAGCACTCGGGAACCTGGAGTTCCCAGCCCATTTCCGCGATGACAGAGTGATAGACCTGTACCATTGTAAGGGTGAGCTAGAGGCTCTTAATGATCCAAGTAACTCGACGGTCGAGTAAAGTGAGTCAGGACACTTTCAACTTGGAACACCTATAACGAGTGTGTAAGGCCGGTACCATGTGATGAGCTTGGGCTAATTCACTAGAGCACTCAGTTGAAGTTGCCAAGGCAGTCCAGACCAAATATAGACAACAACTAAAGGGCCTAGTACGTGAGTAGAGAGGGCACTGTGCGGGTGCCATTCTGGGATACATAAAGCTTGATGGTTCAAAGCTTTACAGCTACCTAATAGCAGTATTCTGGGTGGTATTCCGCTACGGCAGGTTCAAGGCGCACGCTACCTGACCTTAGGCAGTGAACTTTTGCGGTTCTCTTGATTTGCATTTAGGACATGGGCTTTCGAACCAATTGCATTCATGTGGGGGATTGTTGGAAAAAGTGTAGGAAAACATGTTTTTTAACATGGTTGTTCCAAGTGGTCAATGACCATCTTTGAGTCAATTTTCAATGCAACTCCTCAGTTTTTCTGAGACCATATTCAATGCGGTTGAGTAGCTCGTGCGACTAGATTCGCAACGGTATATCGCATGACCTATTCGGAGGAAAGGTGTGAATGATAATTGGACTCGAAGGTTGGTACTCGAAAGAGGCAATAAAGCCAATGCTGGAAAATGAGAAAAGAAATGGGATTTAACCCATGAGGGTTATCCCACATTGGAAAACCATGAGTGATTTTTACAATATATATACTAAGGTATCCCATGTGGATATAAAGTAGTGTGTCCACATACACATGTTTGTATTGTGCTCGACGGGCGGGCTTGCTCGTTGGGTTTTTAGCCTGTTCAGGAAAAAGTGCGCCTGTTCGGGAAAAGCGCGCCTGTTCGGGAAAAGCGTGCCTGTTCGGGAAAAGCTTCCAGCAAAGCTGTAACTGTTGCAATAAATATGATTTCATTGCAAAGTTAATATTGCAGTTTCGAATATCGAAAATTGACAGTAGTAAAGTGACCTTAATGGCTGAGATACTCAGCAAGCCTATAAATAGGCAGACCCCCCACATGTCAAATATGAGACATAACATTCTGAAATAAAATACAACATCATATATCATCTCTCAAAACAGTAGCATTACATTTTAGAAACAGAGAGAACCACCCACCAACAGCTCGACCTTGACTCGTCGCCAGTTTCCGACGAGTCATCCGAGACGTTGTACCTTGGGATCGAAGCGCCAACGCAATCAGAAACCTTAAGATGGTTGGGCGAATATCGGTTAAGGGCATACTGTTAACAGTAGCCTCGTCTTATTTTATTTCTATTCTGTCCATTTAATTTACGTATTCAATTCTGTCCTTTTTTATTTAAGTATTTCAATTGCTGTCCTTAGCTGTAGCTTTTAATTCTGTTTGTACTATTCTGTAATTTCTTTAAAGTTCTGTTTTTTTGCTGTAATTTCAATTCTGTAATTAAATTAAGTAATTAGAATAGTTTTAATTCAGTCCTGTTATTTCAATTTAAATCAGAACAGTCCGGCTGTTAAGTTTATATTTTCCAGTCCGGCAGTTTCTATTTATTGCAATTCAATACATCAGATTATTAATTAATAATAATCTGTTAACGTTTGCTTTATTTACGTTTCAGTACCTACATGTTGTAATCGTTAATTTATGTATCAGTTTCGAAATTAATAAAGATTACACTGGTTTTGTTTATTATTGTTTAGTCCTTTAATTATTGTTAATTGTTATTTCGTACACGGAAACCAACAATAAGTTGGTAAATTTTAAGCATGCATAACCTTATCGAAAGATCTTGAAAGGTAAAGCTAAATATTCCAACTAAAATAAGCAACCGAAGATGCTTTAATAAAGAATATCACAACTCCATGAAATGTGTTATGTACAACTACATGTATTCTTTAGCTTACTTGTAGCTTAACTTTACAATCGGAAAGGGGGAGGACTCTCGTCCATACGACTACCAAAACGGCAATCTGTTAGCCATATATATGGATGAGTTTATTATATTAACCATTGATTTCAATCAAAACAAACAAACTAATTAAGCAAAACGATATGGGAGCCCAATACTTAATTACTAAGAGTCGAGCAAATAAGCCAGGAAATCTGCCATATTTATTCATGAGCTATTGTTACTTCTATATATAGATAAATATGTAAGTTGTGTATTTCTTACTATAATTGAAAAATGTCCAAACTGTAAGGTCGAAAATATATTAAATGCATGGTCTCTAAAAAATAAAAACATATTAATATATAAATAAATAAATCTCTTAGGATGGCTCTAAACTTGTCCGCATGCACTCATTCAGGTACTTTTAAGTGTCCACATAGTACTTATAAAACACCTTAAACTCAATATTTTATTTGTAGTTTATTCAAACAAAAACCCAATCATTTTTTTATTTGCACTTTATTCTTCTCTCTTCTTTAAATAAAGAATTTGTCATATCCATTCTGTCAAATCATTTGGAGAAAATTAAGTATACATGTCATTTATTCATGTGGAAATAGGACTAATTAAGTTCAATTTGGTCAATTATTATTTTCCTCCAAAAAATATAAATACATAGTAACAAAAGCACATCAATAATATGAAGACAATTTTGTTTTCATTCACTTCAACTATGCACCTCCACACATGATCAATCGTGTAGGTTTTGCTTTGGATCGGTAATTAATGGTCTCATATAACATGGACCATTGCTGCACATAAATTTATCATTAGTAACATAACATTGGACTTCATTCATAGACAAAAAAATAAAATAAAAATTATAGGTATCTTGTAACTGAACATGCATGTCACTGCAACTTATAGTCGGATCGGATTTGAAATTACTAAATCAAGAATCAAATGTTTAAGGTAGAATTACTAACAAAGACTAGTTAACTACGATAACAATGAGAAAAATAAAAAATTAAACATAGTCAAATCTCGGGATTAGTAGTTGTCTTGACTCTATTAACATAAAATTAAACATATTTATTGTTTTATTTTATATATTATGAATGTTTTGTGCTTCTGCGCGTGATCTGTGAATGCTTCAATCTTCTTTTGTTTTAGTATCTCCAAAGTCCGAAGCTAAATTCCTCGATTATCATTATCATTATGCATATGCTCGGAAATTAGACAATACTGTCAAATATGGTAAAATTTGAACTACCCAATACTTAAAAACTAATATGCCTGAAACTCAAAATAAAATAACGAAGACACATAATTGACCTCTGTCCGAATTAGATGTCCATCAACTCAAAAAGAGAAAAGAAAAAGTAAACCAAACAAAAAGAATCATGAATAACCAACTTTTGATAATGTTGGGTACTTAAAATTACAAAAATTAAATGAGAGGTTTGGAAAAAGAGTTTGGGTGGTTGCATGAATAAATGAATTATTTGATTTTTTTTGTATTCTATTTTGTATTTTATGTTGTCTCTTCCGTAAAAATGCGACACACCTTAAAAATGTGACTAACTACATATTAAAAGATGTTAAATCATCCCATATGAAGAAATTGTTGAAAATTTTCATATATTTTACATAAAAATTGGTAATTATACCGTTTCAGTCTCGTCATAGTTACAAAAATATATAAACATACCGCTCACCACTACCAACATTCATTCGGCCACCTATTATCATAATTATTAGTTCCCATCTTATCATAATTATTAGTTCCATGCAAATTTGAAAAGAATCAGATACACTTTGATTTTTACTACTATAAAAATGTTAAATGCAAAGTTGATTATTTATCTCTTATACATACATACATACATATATATATATATATAGAGAGAGAGGTGAGGAAGTATGGTGAAGAAGTAGAACGTCCAAAGGTCTATATATATAATTAAAAACAATATTTTTTTAGATACAATTAAATTTTGTATTCAAATGTTAACTTTTCGGAAGAAAAATAATCTTTTAGACAATTTTTTTTTGTCTTCAAAGACAATCTCGTACGAATATAATAAGATAATTAAAATTTATCTCAAAATACTTTTTGTGTTTTTATGTACGTATATGATTGTATTTATAATCAATTTTTTTTTTCAAATTATGTACTTAAAAGTCTGTTAAGTTGTGGAACCAAATGAGATTTGACCATGTTTTCTAATTATCCCACATCGCTTGAAATTGTAATATAACACACTAAATGTTCTATTTATATGCCCCAATATCTTGTATTTTAATTACACATTTACACATCACTGTGAGAATATTATAAGTGAGAGAGTTCTAGTTGTGAGAGAACCATAGCTTGTGTTGAGATAGATTACGATTGTAATCCTCATTATAATAATATTAAGTACCACGTGTAGCGATCCGGAGACGTAACCAATTTAATGAACTCCGTTATCAAATTGTGTCTGTGCTCGGTTTGAGTTTCTGTCTTTCTTTTAGCTCCACTTGATTTCCTAACAAAAGTCTTCATGCACAACCGACACCATCATTAATTAATATGATCACGTTAACAGTTTATCGTAAAACTTAAGTGATTTAAAACTGATGGTAAAAACTTATAATTTATAATCATATACAGGTCAATAGACATGCATTGCAAATAGAGAAAAAAATGAATCTCAACTCGTAATTAAGTTACAAGTATTTGTATGACCTCAAATAAAACGTAACTATTTCGTCCACTTGCTCCAAGTTTGTAAATGTTCAATTTGTCAAATTGTTTGGTTACATACCGGGGTGGTTTTTTTTATCAATTTGTACCAACCGACTGCTTTTCGAGCTAAACCAATCAAGTCGATACCAAAGTTTTGGTATACCGACATTACGATAGGGTACAACCGAACCGGTCTTTAAAAGTTGGTTCAGTTTCGGTATTCATTTGGTAAGTTCGGTATGGTACCGATTCAAACCGAAATATTAAAATATATTATATAGATAAATAAAACAAAACACTTATATGCACTTAATTATTAACGTTGTTATAATATACTTATATATATTTTTTTTAATGAATACTTATAATATTTTTATTTATTTATAAATTTTACTTGAAATGTCTAATAGTGTTTATTTTTTTATGTAAATAAACAATAAATGTAACAATAATATAAATAAATTTATATTTTTAATCTACTATTTTTAAAACTTTATACTATGTTTTTTTTTCCAAAACGCACCATTTTTCTATCATCATTTGTAAACTCTAAATTTGGTATAAAACCAAAACCGAACCGAATACCGAAAGTTCGGTATACCGAATTTTTTGGTTCGGTAATGGTATAAAAATTCTCAAACCAAACTAGTTTGATACGATATCGGTATGTAATTAAAAAGTTCGGTACCGAACCGATTCCACCCCTGGTTACATATTAGCTACATCAATTACTTGCACATGTATATATATGATACCACTAACTAAACACATAGTATTTGATGACTATGATCATTTCCTTTAATAAACATGATAAGTTTGATAAAGTTACACACCAATACTTGCTATGACTTGCAATTAATTTGTGAAAGAAACACAATTTACACTGCAAATGATGTTATGCATTAAATATATTAAATGGCCCATATATATGGAATGAACTTAAAATATTCATAAAGCCAAAATACATACATGTATAACCTTAAATAATCTTATGTATATTTTTTTAAATAATGAGTTATAATTAGTAATAGTTACTTTGGTTTTGGTTTCTTTTAAATTGCTAAAATTATTGTATGCATGATTTTTCCAGTCACTGTTTGAATGGTGGGACAAGTCACAATTGCAATTATAGTAAGAATAAAGTTAAATATTTGATTGGAAATTAAACAAGTGCATATGTGAAAAACAACTAATAAAGTTAAAAGAATGGTTCAAAATTGATGGGTTCAAATTTTATCGTAGGCCAGACTGTATGAGAACGAATAAGGTGGGAAAGATTATGCGTTTTTGGGATAAAATTACATTTGGTATCAGAACACAAGTAATTAAATAAAATATGAAAATGCATGTATTAAAATTTAAGCGAATATGCATTATAAACGTGATTCTAACATTTAGTCATATAATATAAAATTCTTTCACATGTGTCACAAAGTACGTAGAACATCGTATGAAAATAAATATAGGACCATATGTAAATTTATTACTAAATATATATAATTATGTTACAAACATTATTAACATAATTATGTTGTAAAAAGAAATATTTTAAAAACAAAGAACAGGTATGAAGACATCGATAATTTTACATATAGTTTCGTAATGAAAAAAATAGTAACGAGTAAGTACACTCTGTTGTAGGATATTATTGATCATCTTAAACCTTACTCTTTGGGACTATCTTGACTTTTCTACCATATGTAACCCTACCCTCTATTATATAACGAGTGTGATGTATCTCTGTACACTCATATTAATAAATAAACACTTCGTCTTTTTGTCTCTCTCTATATTCTCTCCCTATATCATATATCTTATTAATATAAGACAACTCAAGAAAAAATGAGACTGCCAAATTTTGGCCATTTTTTCCAAAAATGCCCCAACTATTTTTTACTAATTACTCATTTACATTTATTCAATTCAAAATATAAAAAAAAGATACAAAAGTCATGATCTTTTCAAAACAATTATAATGATATACTAACAAAATCGTTTTGTGTGTATTATGTATAACAAAAACGTTATATTACTCACGATTTCTAATTTAATATATTCATTCAATCAATATACTTTTTAAAAATTTATTTACCCGGATCATATATATACCACGCGTCACACACGTAACGCGTGGGTAACGATTACTAATATATATATATATATATATATATATATATATATGCATGTGAGCTAATATGTCACACAATACACAAGATTTGTTTTTGTTAATCATAAAAGCTATGGTTCATTAAAGATATATGAATTATATCGTATCCTCATAACTACAAAAAAAATATATAAACACTTCAGCCCTACCGACATTCATTGCACCCCATATTATCATAATTATTATTTCCATTTACTTTGATGATTTTTAGTACTATAAAAAGGGTACACGCAAAGTGATTATTTATCTATTATACATACATACATATATATTATATATATATATATATATAGAGAGAGAGAGAGAGGGAGGTGAAGAAGTATGGTGAACAAGAAAGGTCCAAGGTATATATATATATATATATATATATATATATATAATTAGAAACAATATAAAATGTTTAAAATATATGTTAATAATTTAGATTTTTTGTTAGTGCGTAGATACTTTTACTGAGTTCCAAATGTATAAAATGAAGGGCTAATTAAGTTATGAAAATTAATATAACACAAACGTATAATTATTAATTAATGGTTCTTCCTTGTATATAAAGGCCGGACTGCATGAGAAAGAAAGAGGAAGGTGGGAAATATTATGCGTTTTTTTGGGAATCACATATACAAGATCAGTGCAATCATCATATACTCAACTCCAGGTTTATTTTATTTTTGATATAGTAGTATAGTTTTATTAATTATAGTATTGCATTTATAACCGTATGTACATTTCTTATCCAAGAAAAAAGAAAAGAAAAGAGAACTGTTATCACAATTTATTATCAGTCCTTTGGTTATTACATATTCCACAATCTAAATTGAGACCTCTCTACCTAAACTAACCAACTAAACTGTTGAATTTCTATTAACATTAGTTGCAGATTTTTATTAATTAACTTTCTTTGTCACTTAACCTGTTCATTCTACAAAGGTGTCTTTTTCCGGAAAAAAATATGACCGGGCTTAGGTGCTCAAAATCATAGGGCCGGCCTTATACATACCCTCATTTCCTAATAACTCTGGATACTGGGAACGAATCTCAGAATTGTGGGTAAGTGACGTACGTTATTGAAACTTTTTAACTAACTAAACTTTTCGCCACTGGTTTGCTCTCATTTTTCAACTAATAATGATATTTAATTTAACTCTCTGATTTTTCAACTAACATCAACAAATTTTTGAATAAAGAGTTGGGTTTCTGCATTATTTTAATAGTGATTACCAATGATGATTGAAGTTATTGTACTATGTGTTTGTTTGTTTGATTGATTGATTGTTAAGATTATAGCTTTTGCGGTTTTTACAAACATATTAATGAAGATTGAAGGCAAATGTGTTGGTTTGTTTCATAAATTGTTAAGATTATATATATACTCAGATAATATGCAAATACTAAACAAAATAGATGTAAGTTTAATTGTTAATTTTTTTGTATCAATTGTTCAATTTAATGATGTATAGTTACCGATCATCTCCTTTACATGCAGCTGAGAAGGTTGGTGTGTGCTACATCGGACGATGATGTCTTCACTATGTGCAACAATCGGGTTTACCGATTTAATAGAGAGACAGGTGTAAGAACACCGGTTCTAGATGTTTCTGGACGAATTGTTGCAACACATGTAAGTGTTATTTCAATATGCATCTATTTCCTTATTTAGTACTAGTAAGTAAATCAGTAGAATTTTGTGAAATAAAATTTTGTTTATTTTTTTTAATACAGGAGGATAATTGCTAAACATCCAATTTAGCACAATGGCTCTCAAAGAGATAATGCTTGTCGTTGGAGGGTCTCGTGGAGAGCTTATTGCTAAGGTAAATTATTGAAACTTGGATTGATTTGTTAAAAAAATTATCTAATATTCGGCAAATCCTGGGTGTAGATATGTCGCCTTTTTGTTCCGTTTTTAAGAAACTGATTTTTCCAAACTTGAGCACTGTTCACAAAATATTGAAACTTGGATTGCTTGGTTAAAAAAATTAACTAATATTAGGAAAATTCTGGGTGTAGATACGTCACCTTTTTGTTCCATGCTTGTGACCGAAAGTTGAATGTCCATGCCTTGTTTCGTCCCTCTGATAGTTTATTGTGAAAGAGGTAATTTACAATTTTCTTTTTGTTTAAAAACAGTCAAAGAAATTCAATTTTGGGAGGGAGAGAGAGATGAGATGGATAATTGTAATTTTGATGGGAAAACTGAGCCGTAAGGAAGTTTTTTTTTCCTAAAGCTTTCTTCTTATAATTTTGTAACCAACAAAAATAGTTAAGCATTTTTTTTTGTGCACAGATTCTTGCTCTTGTCGAGTGGACGGATTTTGAAATCCACAGGCTAAGAGAGCTAGCAGCAGATTTTCCACCGGGAATGCCTTTTCTGTAACATCCCGTATTTTTATAAATGGTTTTATTTATGATTTAATTTATCCAAAAACGTTTTCTTCAAAATTTTACCAAAAACCGGTCACTCGACTAATTTTTAGCCAAAAACCGAAACTCTTCCGAAAAACTTTATTTTAAAAACCGGTTACTAATTTTACTAATAAAAAGGACTCAATAGATTTGTTTTTAAAGATTTGTTATTTTGAGTAGTAAAACTTTATTTTTGGATTTAGAGTTAACTTTTAGAACTTTGGGGACCAAATAGTTCGTTACCTCAAACTTTATCAAAACAGCTTTTTATAAACCTTCCAGCCACTTTTCAAAAGCAAAAACCAGCAAAATACAGAAGAGAGAAGAAGAGAGAGAGAGAAGAAGAGAGAAAAAGAAGAAGAAGAAGAAGAAGAGGAGGAAAAGGAAACCACCGTTAGCGGGCTTATACCGGAAGCATCTCCTCTACGCACTAAGGTAACGGGGGTTATCCATTGCGACTAGACGAGGGTGTATGTTAGGATTAGGTTTTACGTTTATTTTAAATTGGGGGTTTTACCTTTTATAGTAATTATGTTCTTATATTGTTAATTGGGGTTAGTTGTTACACTTTTAATTTCATTTATTTGAATAGTAGAGGTTGAGACCTTAGATGTATTGATTTCGGATTGATGAGAATATTGATGGGTTTGCGTGTTTTATGCGTTAAATATATGTTATTATGGTTGTTGATAGAATTGGATGAAATATTGTTGAATGGAGATGAGTTTTAGATGGTGCATACTAGGTGTTTGTTAAAATGCCCGAATGGGATTTTACGCTATTGAAGTTGCTTGGCTAGTTGCGAATCTAGTACATGCGGTTATATGTTATGTTGTATTACGTTACGTGACGTATGAGATGGTGTTATTTGATTGGTATAATATTATTGGCCGAGGCCGTATGAGAATGTGATATTTGTGTGGATTTATATTATTGGCCGAGGCCTTGTGTGTTAGCTGTAGTGGCAATGGTCTCTGTCTCTCCCTAATTCCGGGGACAGAAGACGGCCGAGGGGATAGGGAATGACTCGTCTTACGGACCGGGGCGAGTGGCGTGAGAGGTCCCAGTGTGCACTATTTACTTTTATGTTAGCAATGGTCTATGTCTCTCCCTAATTCCGGGGACATATGACGGCCGAAGGGATAGGGAATGACTCGTCTTACGGACTGGGGCGAGTGGCGTGAGAGGTCCAAGTGCGCACTATAAATCTACTTTTATGTTGCAATGGTCTATGTCTCTCCCTAATTCCGGGGACATATGACGGCCGAAGGGATAGGGAATGACCTACCTTACGGACCGGGGTAGGTGGCGTGAGAGGTCCATGTATGCTTTAGATGTGTGTTGATGTTAGTTAATTTATTTAAATTATCATAGTTGTGGAATGTCGTTATATTCTTTTTATTCGTAGATTATCGTAGTTGTAGAATGTCATTATATTTCTTTTTATACGTCATTTATCGTAGTTGTAGAATTTGTGAGTTCTAGCATTTATGGGATGGAGTGACGGTATCTGCGGTGCCGTCCCGTCTAGTTATGTGCGTGGGACTCACCGTTACAATTTTTGTCTTTCAGGTACAAATTAGCTTGAGGCGTTGGCTAGGTGCATTAGCGCGGTATTGCATGGGTTCGGGCTTTTGCTTTCTTTTCATGTATATTTTATTTTGAGGTTGTAGCCTACGGGCAATTTACATTCGTTTATCTTATCTCGTCTTGTAGCCGCGTTTGGCAAATACTTTTATTTATTGTTTAATTGTTCCTTTAGCTCGCAAGTCTTTTCTTTTAAAAATTTTAATTTTGTACCAACAGGTTTCGTTTTCCTTTTATTTAAAAAGGTCATGCCTCGATATCCTCGTCTTTTGGATTTTGGGGCGTGACAAGTTGGTATCAGAGCTAACTAGGTTCTTGTATACTTTGGGACGACGGGAAGATGGGTAACCATTGGACCAAGATCCATTGTATCAATTTTTACAAAACTTTTTCCAAAAACTCTATTTTTCTTAAACGGGGGGTTGCATTTAGCGTAAGACATGTAGCTAGAATTTAGTAGTTTTTGATGAAAGGAAAGTCCACATGTGAGGCAAGTTGGGGACAATGAGGACGCTTGTTGATCTCGGCTCGCCAACCTAGTGGGTGGACCTTTCGTCGGTATGGGTGAAGGAATACCTTAGCGATGTGGAATTCTAGAGTATGCGAGGACGCTCTGGTGCTTTAGGATAACGTATCGTGATGGGTTATCCCTCGCTCTTTTGTGTTGTTTGTATGCGTGTGTGGATTGAAATAGTGTGTATGAGGTGTGAGTTCACATGTCTAGTAGTAGCGGTGTATTAAAGTGCGAAAATTGTGAAGTTGATGATTTTACGTAGTGCGTTTCCATATTATTAACATGTGTGTTAATGTACATTTTATGCGAATGGATGTTGATCGTAATAAGTTTGTGGACTTAAATGGCTTATTTGTGTAATATATGCCATGTAGGATTTTACGAGTGTTGAGAAATTTTTCGTTTTTGAATCTTTATTTTCTGCAGAAAAACGATCGGTCGTTTGCCCAAAACGATCGGTCGAAATTTTTCTGTCCCTCTGGAAGAAATTGCACCAAAAACGATCGGTCGTTTGCCCAAAACGATCGGTCGAAATTTTTCTGACTCTCTGGAAGAATTCTTACCAAAAACGATCGATCGTTTTCCCAAAACGATCGGTCGAAATTTTGGTGATCTCACTGGAAGAATCTTGATCCAAAACGATCGGTCGTTTTGTCCAAAACGATCGGTCGTGTTCTGGCTATTTTGCTATTTTTCTCGTTATACTTCAAACGCTCATAACTTCTTCGTTTTAACTCCGATTCTGATTCCGCTTGAAGCGTTGGCTTCGTTTTTCAGTACTCTATCTTTCTGGCGTTTCAGAATTTTCGTTTTCTATTTTTGGAAAAGTCAAGGCGTTTTATCGTCGAAATTGAGAATTCGTAAAATCAGTTTTTGAACCTTAGAAAGCTTGATAAAGTGATTGATTTGTAAACCGAGCTTTTATCATGTATGAATATACATGTATGCATAGTAGTGTCGAGTAAGACAACTAAATTGTCGGTTTTAAATGTATGTAGTAATGGCTATTACTACAAGGACTGGTGGAAGGAGACCAGCTACACGCGGGGGCGCATCACCATCAAGCGGTGCGGCTACCCGAGGTGGAGCAAATGTAAGAGGAGGAAGAGCTCCAAGGGGACGGGGAACAACTCGAGGAAGAAGGGCTACTAGAGGTCGTGGGGGAAGAGGTAACACTAATGCCCTACTACCTGAGCAACCCGAGGCGGAGGTAGAGGTTGAGAATGTTGATGAGGAAGTGAATGTGGAAGAAGAAGGGACCTCTGCACCGGAACCGGAAACGGTCAATGCTAATCAAGTGATGACCGACCTTCAGAAGGTGGTGCAAATGATGGTGCAGAATGCACAAGCTGGGAGTTCAAGCAACAATGGATTGCTTAACTTCACCCGATTGGGGGCTCCGACTTTCGATGGGTTAGGTGAACCATCCATAGCTGAGGGATGGGTGGATGAAATGGAGAAATATTTATCGGCTGCGGGAATAGTAAATGGGGAGCAAAGAATGAATATGGCTCAGTTTCACCTAAAGGGTGAAGCACGGAAATGGTGGTTGGGAATTGTGGATACATACGACATAAGCAACTTCGAATGGAATGAGTTCATCGAATTGTTTAATCGACAGTTTCTTCCAGATTCTTATAAGGATGAAATGAGAAGACGTTTCGAGGAGCTGTATCAAGGGGGTATGACCGTTCAAGCATACCAACTGAAGTTTACCTCACTCTCGAGGTATGCCCCAGAATCGGTTATAGGGGGTGCAGAAAGATGTAGGAGATTCATGAAGGGGTTGAATCCGACCATCTCGCTACAATTGGCATCGGCTCGACATGTCAACTATAGTGAATTGGTAAAATCAGCCCAAGCTGTGGAAGGAGCTCTACTCCATAACAAGCGAATCTCGGAGAAGTCGAAAGCCGGAAATGCTCCGAGGGAAGATAAAAAGCGGACTTGGGATGTGGCGAATAATTCGCGATTTCAACAACCGGGAAGAGGAGAGAGGAGTTTTAACCCACCGCCGACAAACGTCATGATAAGGGGAGCATGTTTCCACTGTGGAGACGCGAGCCATCGACAATTCGAGTGCCCTAGGGTCCAATGTAGGACTTGCAACCGATTTGGACATACGGCAAGGGTTTGTCCCGGGGGACAAGGAAGAATCGACACCAACCGACCCTTTAACCAACCTAGGTTGCCACCACCACCACCAAGAGGACCAGGATTCGTACCACCACACCAATTACCTGGGAACCAAGGGGGAGGGTCTCGAGGTAACTACCAAGGAGGGGGAAACCGTGGGAACTATCGAGGAGGCTATCAGGGCCCGGGAAATCGAGGAAATCATGGAGGAAATCGAGGACCGCAAGGAAACCCACCAATTCAAGCTCGTCTATTTGCCTTGCCACAGTTGCCAAACCAAGGAGATCCGGCAAATGTACAAGGTATGGTTCTTGTGTGCTCATCTTGGGCACATGTTCTTTTCGATACGGGGGCGTCGTGTTCTTTTATATCTAGAAGTCTAGTTGCGTCTTTGTCGTTAGAAATTGGGGTTCTAGAGAACCCGATTGTTGTAGAGACTCCTGTTGGGGGTCGAGTTGTGTTGGACCGAGTGTGTCGGTCTTGTGAGATGGTGGTTGCGGACCACGTGTTTATATTTGATTTAATTGTTATAGAGATGTCGGGGTTCGACGTGATTCTTGGAATGGACTGGTTGCTTCATTTCAACTCTTTCATCGATTGTGTTCGACGAAAGGTTTTCCTTACAACTTCATCTGGAGATGAGGTGTTCTTTCAAGGGGAAAGGGACTCTACCCTTTCTTATATTCCATATTATTCCAAGCGGGTTGTGGGCAACCTGTCTTGTCTTTTGGCTAATCTCTCGATAGTGGATAACGACGAAGAAGTGGAAATGTGGCCACGCGTAGTGGGCGAATTTCGAGATGTGTTTCCGAAGGATCTACCGGGGTTGCCACCGAAGAGAGGGTTAGACTTTTCTATCGACCTGGTACCGGGAACGGCACCCGTAGCCATCTCCCCGTACCGTTTGGCTCCAGCAGAGTTGAAAGAGTTAAGTAAGCAGTTAGAAGAACTGCTAGAGAAGGGGTTTATTAGGCGGAGTACGTCACCGTGGGCGGCACCGGCCTTATTTGTGCAAAAGAAAGATGGATCGATGAGGATGTGCATCGACTATCGAAAGCTAAATAGGGTGACTGTTAAGAATAAGTACCCACTGCCTCGAATTGACGATTTGTTTGACCAATTGAAAGGAGCAACGTTCTTTTCAAAAATCGACTTGCGATCAGGCTATCACCAATTGAGGGTGAAGGATGAGGATATTTCGAAAACGGCCTTTAGGACCCGGTATGGTCACTATGAGTTTGTGGTTATGCCGTTCGGGTTAACTAATGCGCCGGCAGCATTTATGGAGTTAATGAACCGAATCTTTAAGGAGTATCTCGACAAGTTCGTGGTGGTCTTCGTCGACGATATTTTGATTTACTCGAGTTCAAGAGAGGAACACGAGGAGCATCTCCGTTTAGCGTTGCTCACGTTGAGGGAGCACCAACTTTACGGAAAATTTAGCAAATGTGAGTTTTGGCTAAATGAGGTGAAATTTCTTGGACATGTGATCTCGGAAGAAGGGGTAAAGGTGGACGCGAAGAAAATTGAGGCGGTTTCGAATTGGACACAACCGAAGAACGTGTTCGAGATTCGAAGTTTCTTGGGGTTAGCGGGGTACTATCGACGGTTCGTCAAGGATTTCTCTAAGTTAGCAACTCCAATGACTTACCTTACCAAGAAAGGGGTGAAGTTCGTGTGGAGTGAGGCTTGCGAGAAAGCTTTCCTAGAGCTCAAAAAGCGGTTGACTAGTTCTCCCATACTAGTTATTCCCGAGCAAGGAGAGGGTTATCAAGTGTATTGCGATGCATCGAAAGAAGGCTTGGGTTGCGTCTTGATGCAAGACGGAAAGGTTATCGCATATGCTTCGCGACAACTAAAGATTCACGAAAAGAACTATCCGACTCATGACATAGAGCTAGCGGCAATAGTTCATGCGTTGAAGATTTGGAGGCATTATCTGTTCGGAGAAAGGTTCGAAGTGTTCTCGGATCATAAGAGCTTAGGGCATATCTTTACTCAACGTGATCTAAATATGCGACAACGACGATGGATGGAATATTTGGAACAGTACGACTACGACTTGCACTATCATCCGGGAAAGGCCAATGTAGTGGCAGATGCTTTGAGTCGAAAGTCCCATGCGACCTTAGCGCATGTGGCGATCGAGGAATGGAGGATGATGGGAAAAGTGAACGAGTTCGACTTGGAGTTGGGACATGTTAATGGGGGGACTTTGTACACAATAGTGGTACAACCGGAACTTCTAAGTAGGGTTCTAGAAGCACAAGATGGGAACGAGAAAGTGGAGAGCTATGAGAACCAGATGGGTTCTAGCGAAGGATTAGAGGGTTGGACGAAAGGAACCGATGGAGGACTACGCTTTAAGGGAAGGACTTATGTGACAGAAAACATGAGGAACGAGGTATTAAAGGAGTTTCACCACTCCCGATTAGCCGTTCATCCCGGCGGGACGAAAATGTATCACGATGCTAAGAGACAATTTTGGTGGCCCGGAATGAAACGAGATGTAGCTTCATATGTTAGCAAGTGCCTAACTTGCCAGCAAGTGAAGGCAGAACACCAAAGGCCGGCGGGTATGCTCCAACCTTTACCGGTGGCGGAATGGAAGTGGGAAAGGATAGCAATGGATTTTGTGACCAACTTACCTAAATCGGTAAGTGGGAATGACGCTGTGTGGGTTGTGGTCGACCGTTTGACCAAATCCGCACACTTCATTGGAATCAAAATGACGAATTCGGTGGAAATCTTGGGACGGAAGTATATTAAGGAAATTGTTAGACTTCACGGGGTACCGATTTCAATAGTATCGGATCGAGACGCGAGATTTGTGTCGAGGTTCTGGGGTGCATTGCAAAATGCCTTAGGGACCAAGTTGACAATGAGTACGGCGTTTCATCCCCAAACGGATGGACAATCGGAGCGGACTATCCAAGTGCTAGAGGATATGTTGCGCGCATGTGTGAACGACTTTAAGGGAGGTTGGGAGAACCATCTACCCTTGGTTGAGTTTGCATATAATAATAGCTTTCAAGCTAGTATTGGCATGGCACCTTTCGAGGCTTTATACGGGCGGCCGTGTAGGTCTCCGGTGTGTTGGACCGAGGTGGGAGAAGCGGAAATGTTAGGACCGCAATTGGTTCAAGAAACGACAGAAAAGATTAAGTTAATTCGGCAAAGGCTTGAGACTGCCCGAAGTAGGCAAAAGAGTTATGCGGATAAGAGGAGGAGACCTTTGGAGTTCGAAAAGGGGGATCAAGTATTTTTGCGAGTTTCGCCCAGAAAGGGGATTATGAGGTTTGGCTCTAAAGGGAAGTTGAGCCCGAGATTTATCGGACCATTTGAGATCGTGGACCGAGTTGGAGAAGTTGCTTACCGGTTGGACTTGCCACCAAAGTTGGCGGGGGTTCACCCGGTGTTCCATGTGTCGATGTTGAAAAAGTATCATCACGACCCTTCACATGTGGTGGACTTTGAGGACATTGAGGTTAGTGCGGATGTGACCTACGAAGTGGGACCTATGAGGATTATCGATGTGCAAGAGAAGGAACTTCGAGGAAATACAATTAGATTGGTAAAGGTGGTTTGGAAACACCACGGGGCCGAGGAGGCAACTTGGGAACGCGAGGATGAGATGAAGAGGAAATATCCTAATCTCGACTTTTCTTTAGGTACTTTTCTTTAGATACCTTCTAATTTCGGGACAAAATTTCTTTATCGGGGAAGGGTTGTAACGCCTAGGGTTTGGAGTTTATTTTTGGTTGTAACGCCCAGAGTTACGAAGTTGTTGAGTTGTCTTTTATTATGTTTGATATTGCATATTTACCTTATTTGAGATGCTTATGTGTTGTTCATGTGATGAGTTATGGAGCTGTTACGGGTTGTGAACCCTACGTATTTTATTTTTGAATTATCACACGAATTGAGCGTTTACATTCTTATGGTCTTATTGTAATTTTATCATTTCTGGGTATAGTTGTTTAGATAGGAAATTTCGGGACGAAATTCTTTTAAGGAGGGTTAGCTGTAACATCCCGTATTTTTATAAATGGTTTTATTTATGATTTAATTTATCCAAAAACGTTTTCTTCAAAATTTTACCAAAAACCGGTCACTCGACTAATTTTTAGCCAAAAACCGAAACTCTTCCGAAAAACTTTATTTTAAAAACCGGTTACTAATTTTACTAATAAAAAGGACTCAATAGATTTGTTTTTAAAGATTTGTTATTTTGAGTAGTAAAACTTTATTTTTGGATTTAGAGTTAACTTTTAGAACTTTGGGGACCAAATAGTTCGTTACCTCAAACTTTATCAAAACAGCTTTTTATAAACCTTCCAGCCACTTTTCAAAAGCAAAAACCAGCAAAATACAGAAGAGAGAAGAAGAGAGAGAGAGAAGAAGAGAGAAAAAGAAGAAGAAGAAGAAGAAGAGGAGGAAAAGGAAACCACCGTTAGCGGGCTTATACCGGAAGCATCTCCTCTACGCACTAAGGTAACGGGGGTTATCCATTGCGACTAGACGAGGGTGTATGTTAGGATTAGGTTTTACGTTTATTTTAAATTGGGGGTTTTACCTTTTATAGTAATTATGTTCTTATATTGTTAATTGGGGTTAGTTGTTACACTTTTAATTTCATTTATTTGAATAGTAGAGGTTGAGACCTTAGATGTATTGATTTCGGATTGATGAGAATATTGATGGGTTTGCGTGTTTTATGCGTTAAATATATGTTATTATGGTTGTTGATAGAATTGGATGAAATATTGTTGAATGGAGATGAGTTTTAGATGGTGCATACTAGGTGTTTGTTAAAATGCCCGAATGGGATTTTACGCTATTGAAGTTGCTTGGCTAGTTGCGAATCTAGTACATGCGGTTATATGTTATGTTGTATTACGTTACGTGACGTATGAGATGGTGTTATTTGATTGGTATAATATTATTGGCCGAGGCCGTATGAGAATGTGATATTTGTGTGGATTTATATTATTGGCCGAGGCCTTGTGTGTTAGCTGTAGTGGCAATGGTCTCTGTCTCTCCCTAATTCCGGGGACAGAAGACGGCCGAGGGGATAGGGAATGACTCGTCTTACGGACCGGGGCGAGTGGCGTGAGAGGTCCCAGTGTGCACTATTTACTTTTATGTTAGCAATGGTCTATGTCTCTCCCTAATTCCGGGGACATATGACGGCCGAAGGGATAGGGAATGACTCGTCTTACGGACTGGGGCGAGTGGCGTGAGAGGTCCAAGTGCGCACTATAAATCTACTTTTATGTTGCAATGGTCTATGTCTCTCCCTAATTCCGGGGACATATGACGGCCGAAGGGATAGGGAATGACCTACCTTACGGACCGGGATAGGTGGCGTGAGAGGTCCATGTATGCTTTAGATGTGTGTTGATGTTAGTTAATTTATTTAAATTATCATAGTTGTGGAATGTCGTTATATTCTTTTTATTCGTAGATTATCGTAGTTGTAGAATGTCATTATATTTCTTTTTATACGTCATTTATCGTAGTTGTAGAATTTGTGAGTTCTAGCATTTATGGGATGGAGTGACGGTATCTGCGGTGCCGTCCCGTCTAGTTATGTGCGTGGGACTCACCGTTACAATTTTTGTCTTTCAGGTACAAATTAGCTTGAGGCGTTGGCTAGGTGCATTAGCGCGGTATTGCATGGGTTCGGGCTTTTGCTTTCTTTTCATGTATATTTTATTTTGAGGTTGTAGCCTACGGGCAATTTACATTCGTTTATCTTATCTCGTCTTGTAGCCGCGTTTGGCAAATACTTTTATTTATTGTTTAATTGTTCCTTTAGCTCGCAAGTCTTTTCTTTTAAAAATTTTAATTTTGTACCAACAGGTTTCGTTTTCCTTTTATTTAAAAAGGTCATGCCTCGATATCCTCGTCTTTTGGATTTTGGGGCGTGACATTTTCGATTTACTCTAATAGCCACAAGCATCAACTGAGAGTGCAAGCAGTAAATCATTTTAAAAAAAAAACGCCATTTAGGTTTTCTATAATAGCCGCACTCATCGGTAATGGGAAAACAGATTTCCAGGTTGCAGACCAGGTAGCAGTTTTGTTACTTAAGTATTTGCTAGCTATTTTATTTATTTATTATTATTCCTTTTTTCCATTCTTTAAGACTTAAATTCTTACAGACCCTAATTTAATCACTTTGTTTTATATTTTAAATTTAATCTAGAGGTACCCTGATTGTCACATTATTCAGGTTTGAGCTCAATCTTCTTGTTCTAGAATTGATAAAGTTAACAATGAATATTCGAGTGCAAGTATGGGTTTGTTTGGCTTCAACTGTTAAGTTAGTTTCTGTTTTTTTCCATTTAATGTGCATTTGGCTGTCCAGCTATTTGGTTTTTTGCCTAAAATAATATATAGCTTAAAAAGCTTATGAAGTTAGCAATTAACATGGAGTTCAAATATGCATTTGTTTGGCATTTTTTCTCATTCAATGTGTACTTGGCTATCCAGCTATCTAGCTAGTGGAGTCATTCAGTTTGTTCTGGCCTAATAAGCTAGACAATTAAGCCTATCGATCCAACTATTGATGAAGTTAACAGTAGAGATAAAGTTAAATTATTGGTTTGTTTGGCTTCATCTTTAAAGTTAACCTTCCTTTTCCATTTAACCTGCATTTATTCGTCCAGCGATTAAGTTAAATTATTCTTACTTTTTTACCTTAAATTAGCTAGAAGCTTTAAGCTAATGTCAACCCAATTTTTCTTCTCATTCGGAGAAAATTTTCCTTTTTTCCTTAAAGCTAAAACAAAGCAGGAATATATGAATGGCCTTTTTGCTGAATTTGGTGCGGTTTTTGTACGTGATAGGGTGTATTTGCGGAATACGAAAGCTAGAGCTACGACAAATTGACCGCCTCGATCAAAGCTCATCCAAGCAAAGCTGTCCAGGCAGTACTAAAATCTTTCTTGGGTAAGATATACAAGAGGCAGAAATAGGAAGAAAAAACAAACTTTTTCAGAATGACGAAATTTTCGTCAACACATAATTATTTTTCGCTGGATTTGTACTTTCCATTTTGGAATTTTATCGTTCAGTTAGATGTTGTTGTCTACAGAATAATTTTCCGCAGGATTTGTAGTTTAATTTATTGATGATGGCGATGATGATATACTAGCATTTGTGTAACATAATTATTATATAAAAAGTGTCTTTTGGTACCCCCATGGCATGTGCTGGTTTGAATTTGATTACACCAATTTTCCATTAACGAGAAAAATGGTCCCAAACCCAGTATACATGCCGGAAGAGTTGATTATACACCAAAAACAGATATATAAAAAACAATGCCATTACAGCTATATATATCTTAAAAGCTAAAACAAAATTCAGAACATAGATAAACTAATCTGAACAGCTTCTTTTAGCTCCAGCTTTCCATCAAAACATACTAAATTTTGTCAAATCGTGCTATATAGCGCGAAATAGCGCTTTTTGGGAAAAAAACGCAACGAAAAACCATTATTTGGCTGGAATTGCGCTAAAATCACGCTATAAGAGACCAAAAGCGCAAAAAACGCGAAATTCTGGACCAAAAGCGTAAATAGCGAGTTAGAAAAAAAACAGCGGATCTAAATAATTAATATATATTGTGTAATTTTTAAGAAAGTGTGTGCAGTACAGATGGTTGTGACAGTGGTTCAGTTTACAACAGACCCAAGTTCGAATCTCACTTAAATTAATTAATTAATTTATTATTATTACATAATATAACTATACATTTTATCTTTTGTTATTATATATTCTAAATTTTAGTACATATTTAGGCAAAAAAAAAAATTACACCGCAAAGCGCTATATAGTAACGCTATTTGCGCTTTTAGCATTTTTTTCGAAAAAACGTTACGCTAGCGATAACGCTATTTAAAACATTGACTTGAATAGATGAGAAAATGTAAAACGGGATAAAAGGTTTATCTCTCAATTTTTGTTACAAGCACACGGCACAGGAGTATATATATTTTATAGTATTATTAATTAGTAACCTTATTTTAGTTGTAGCTAGGGATACCAATGTTTATTAAAAAAGACAGACAAAAGAACAAGTGAACCCAAATATTAAAAGCAATCAAATTGCTAACAAGTACAGTACTTTGGTCCTAGTAAAATGGAGTAATATTAAAAGCAACCAAATTGCTAACAAGTTTCTCATTAACTTCTACCAGGACATGTATAATATAGAAGCATAGAGGTTAACTTACATCACTTTGTAAACCAAAAGATAACATAGAGTGGACAAAATATTTAGATATGAAACAAGTTATTACAACTTTGGTTTTGAGGTTTCAAAGTCTTGAGCTCAATGTCCACGTCCGACTTTGTTCATTGTTGAAGATATTAATTGATTTGGGACATATTATTCTAATGTAATTTGATTTGATTAGAATATTTGATTTAAAGATTTGATATAGTTTCTATTTATATTTCATTGTAACCTTATAAATAGAGGATATGCCTACTCAATAAATATGAATGATACTATATTTCACTTTTCTATTTTTTCACGTTCATCTTTGCTAACTGCATTGGATTCAAATGGTTTAATTAAAGAGTAACTGAGAAGATGCCAGTCACCGGTTATCCTTTATGTGATGGTATGTCTTTTTAGTTTTTCATTACAACACCTCGTTTAAAAAGTTCCTTCTTGAGTTGAATAGATGAGAAAATGTAAAACGGGATAAAAGGTTTATCGCTCAACTTTTATTACATGCACACTGCACAGAAGTATATATATTTTATAGTAGTATTAATTAGTAATCTTATTTTAGTTGTAGCTAAGAATACCAAGGTTTATTAAAAAAGCCAGACAAAAGAACAATACTTTGGTCCTAGTAAAATGGAGTAATAATTTGATCAACGGTAGACAGGTAATTAATATCTTCGGAAATTCCTTCCGTTTAAACTACACCTGAACCTTGTACGTACATAAGCATTCCAGGAGATCGAAGTACCAGGAATTCGTTTGGACTGAAACTTTGAAGTGAACTGCAATATCGATTTTTTGGTGGCTAGCTAGTTTTGGGATTTTTTTAAAATTGCCAAACTCTACAAAACTTGAAAAACTGTAAGGGATGCCGTCGGATCACTTGCGAAACCGTTAAAAATGATGACCATATCGACCTGAAAAGAGAAATTTAAAAGTTCTAATTAAAAGTTATAAAAGGAAGAACAAGATACGAAATGAAGTTTTGTAATAACACGGAAGTGTAGTACTGGCCAATATCCTGCCTAATATGAGATGAATGTAGTAACAAAGATGGGCAAACGTTACTTGTCTTTTAGGTTTCTTCAAATATTCTACGTTTCCTCGTTTCTAGTTTAAAGTTTGCGAAAAGATTTGTTGATGACCTTTTTTTTATATATATATATATATATATATATATATATATATATATATATATATATAACCTTGTCTTTATTCAAAGTGTGTTTCAGTGTTTGGAATAGACACTAGATAAGATACAAAACACCATAGTTTGTAAAGCGATATAATAGTCGATTTCAACCATTGTAATTTGGGTTCAACAATAAAAAAACATAAAATTAATTGTTTTTATTAAAACAACCCATTCTTATATATGCTCATAAAATTATAACAGTAATTTTGGATCATAAAGTATATTGGTACCATAAAGCAAATTAGAGTTTCTGAAAACTTTGAAATCAAACGTACGTTTAATTATGTAAAGTATAATTATCATGAAAGATAAAGGAGATACTTTTCGTAAAGTCTATAGTTAGATAACTCCTCCAAAGTACACGAGTCATGACTAGCTAGATGAGAAGAGTTGGTATTCGTTTTCGGTTTCGGGATGACTGAACCGAAAAGAAGTGTTTGTCTATATATTAGTAGTGAATGTCTTCCATGCATATATAAGCCCTATAATTCATTCAGGAACTTTTAATAAATATAGTTATCGTATTTTAGTCATGTCATTTAAATACAAAAAAAAATAAGTATCTGCATTGTTTTGAAACTTTCTCATCTTTCCAAGACCACCAAATAATTAAGCAAACATCTTTTTTTATCGAACATGTTCATTTTGTGAAAAAGATAATAGTGGGGGTTCATTTTGTGAAAAAGATAATAGTGGGGGTTGCATGTGTACGTAAGTTTAATGTTTGTTGTCTAGATTCATGCAATATATATAAATGATGTATCATCTATATATGAGAAAACTATTAGCCTAAACTCAAAAGTGTGTCTCATTAATTTTATAGTCATTGCCAAACAACTTACATGCACCTTTCTCCCTTCATTTTTTCTTAAAAACCTAAAAAAAAACTGACCATGCCTGCCTATTGTTCATATATATATATACAGTCAGTTTGTTTCGAATATATTAAATGACTTGTTTTAGTTTTAATCTATATTTTAAATTGCCTATAATGTGCATGTGGATATGTAATCAGCAAAAATTTGGTGTTTACATTGAAAATATGTGTCCAGATATTTGAATATTAAATATTTTTTGTTTGAATTCTTTAATGCGGCTTTGCAAGTACAATGTTGTCAAAATTTTGTATGCTTGAATTCTCCTGAAAACTAGCACTCTACACTATGTATTAAGCATATAGTATTTTGCAACAAAATAGTTAAGCATAGCAATGCCATCACTTATCCTTTTTAGCTTAATGATCTCTAAAAGAAAAAATTAATATAATACAAGTATATATATGTTTGAATGATGATGTTTTTCCCCAATTAATTATATCTCACTCTATATGCATACGTCTTGTAATGAAACTCCATATATATTGAATGAGAGAAAAATAAGAGTTTGGTTAAAAAGTTGAAGGGAAAAAGTTTTGCAAAGAACATAAAAATTCTGAGACTTGAATGGTAGTTGTCTTTTTCACACAAATATATGATCAAAATGCTGGTTGTTGATATGGATGAATAGTTTTTTTTATCACTTCATTAATTTATTTGCCTTATTCATTTATATTTTTACTATTCAAATATTGTACATTAAAACAGTTAACGACATGTTCGAAAAATAGTTTTGCTTTTAATGTGAATAGTTTCTCATTGATCGAACGACAGGTCGATACAGAGACACAAATTCAGCGAAACATACATCACTATATAAACACACTCAGGAAAATTATTATTTAGTCAACCCCTTTCGGTAGCTCTACTTGAAAAACGACCAGGAAAGACGGTGTGGGTGGAGGGTACGAATGCCACTTAAAACCCGACCTCATTAGGAGGTCGACTTCCGCCTATATCTTTCTTAGACATTGTATCCAAATAGGTGAGTTTATTTAGGGAATGTTTATAATTTTTCCAACTTAAATGTGAAAATATATGATTTCGCAAATTAACATATTTTAAACAAGTGTACATGGCATTAAATAAATACATAGATCGTATCTATCTAGATTAACCACATATATATATAAACATGCAGTAAATATATTTTTAGGATTTATCTGATCATGCAATAGATTTGGTGTTATAAACAAATCAATTCAAAATTATCAATCAATTCATAAATATTCTAACATATCAAATCAAATCAATTAGATATAATCCAATAATTAACTGGCATATATGATATTATATATATGGTAATAACAAAAGATATGATTATTCTAACAATATATGAATCAATTATTTACTGTTTATTGTCATATGAATAATTCTATACATGATAATTTTAACATGCAAGTAAGGAATATATTTTTAATTACCAATCAATTCTATATATGGTAATTTTTTTATATAACATGCAAATAGTTTAAATTTACATGGAAACATATCAATTTATTAAATTAACATGCAACTTTTATTCACTTGCCTTTTAATAAAAAAAATTATATGCATGTGTGTGTATATTGACCGAATATCATATTTTATCAATCATATATACTGTTTTCGTATAAGTATTATACTACAGGACCATACGTGTAATTTCAGCAAACTATATATCTATTTAGATCATTATTACATATACAGTCCAGAATTTCAGACAAGTTTCGGTTTAGTACTTGAGTAATTTACAGAATAGTTTACAGCTTTCAGAGAATTACAAATCAGTACATACGTTTCAATTTGTTACAGATTTAATCCGATAGATTAATACATGTTTTATATTACATGATTTTCGATTTACAAATCGATTATATGCGACGTTGCATAGTCTATTAATATATCAATCACATGGTTACATATCTATGTATTCTAGGTGATCATGTTATACAGTTATAAACGATTAAACATGCAGATAATACAATAACACTACCATAACACTACCATATCCATATTATATATATAAATCATGGTGGTTCAATTTTATTTAATACCAAATCTAATTACACATGCAATTTTCTACCATCACAGTGATAAAAAAAATTATACCTACTGTTATTTTGATGAAGGCCGATTGAACTAAATAATTCAAAATTTCGCCGTATGTTTATAATCCAGTATTCGAGCTGTTTTTTGAACAAATATCACAATCTTCTATTCTCCGTGAGCAAAATGCCGATAACGTGTTGTGTGACATATTAACCCACATATATATGTATATAGATATAGGGAGAGAATATAGATAGAGACAACAATATGGTCTTTATTAATCAGAATGTATCAATACAAGTGGACCCTAACCTTTTTTATATAGAAGATATTATGGTTATACAAGTTAGAAAGCCCAACTTAGACCCACTACGAGTAAAGCCCAATAATCCAATAATATACTACAACATGAATAATATTTTTAGAGGCAGTAAAATTTCCATCTTATATCCCATTTATCTTTTGGACACATTTGCTTGCCCGGTGGGCCGCTTCCTATTCGTGGATAGAATGCATTTCATTTATTTTTATTTCGATATTGAAATGGTGGTTAGTGAATGGTCTCGATCCGTCGGAATTTTTTTTGGAAAGAATGAGGAATTGTATCTTCTAGTCTTAGTTTTTTTTTCTTCTTTGGTTCTCTTTTGAGATAGTTGTAGTTATTTTGAGATAGTTGTAGTTATTTTTATGTTTGACATGCGGGTTTCTTTGTTTACTAATAGAGTTGTACACAAAAAATAAAACAAGTCACATAAACATTCAATAAAAGTTGCAACGCTCAAAACGGTAGTGAAGAAGTGGTAAACTTTAATCTTTTTTTGTAAAAATCGATTAAGCTAAAGAATAGTATCATTAGTTGTAACTTGTAGCCAAAAAATATTGGGAATTTTAGTGAAATAGAAATAAAACTATTAAATTATTTTGGCTTAGAGCAACGAAGATCGTTTTCCTTAAAACGATATTTACCTCCACTCTGCGGAATTTGCTAACGGGTTAACATCATATAACATGTATCCAAATGTAGCTAAGCATTCTAAAGCATACCACATATGATTTCGAATCAAGGCCTGTTAATTGATGCTTATACTAGCTATGTGTTTATTTCGTTGTAATAAAATTTATAACAAATTGATTTTTGATTACTTCATGAATGATACGTACATTCGGAAACGTGTTTGATTAATGATTAATTGCAACCAAACTTGGTTCCCCATGACTCCGTGAACATATTTTTTATTTTTTTTGTTGAAACTTTTTTTTAGACATACGAGAATTATAACTCATGTAATAAACCAAAAATAGCTATTAATTTGCATCTTATATTGAAATTTTAAAAACCAACCCCACATCTATTAATACCGACGGACCAGCCGCTGATACGACTACCACTAACTAATTAACACATGCTTTTTGATGATTATGATCATTTCCTTTTATAAGCATAATAAATTTGATAAAGTTACACATCAATACCTGCTATGCCTTGCCATTAATATGTGAAAGAAACACAATTTACACTTCAAATCATGCTTATGGATTGAATATATTGAATGGTCCATTTATATACAATGCAATGAACTTATCCCGTATAGCAAAAAAAAGGAAAGTGGGCATATGTGTATCCACTTTCTTTGTGCTTCACAATATTAATGTAATTGTCTCTTCAATCAAACATGTCACATAAACATTCATGAAAGTTGCAACAGTCAAAACATTAGTGAAAAGTGGTAAAATTTAGGGTCTGCTTTGCAACAGATTTTTTTAGTGCATTTTTGATTTTTAAATTATAAAAATCTATGTGTGTTTGGAAAGTTTGATTATTTAGCTTCTGAAAATCTGATTTTTAAGCAGAAAATTCTAAAAAATCAAAAAAATCAAGATTTAAAAATGAAATCTAACGAAACTAATGTATAAAATGTTCATAACGCCAAACATACATGCATGCATAACCTTAAATAATATTCTATATTTTTCTTTTAAATAATGAGTTATAGTTAGTAATAGTTACTTTGATTTTCGTTTCTTTTAAATTGCTAAAGAAGTTGTATGTATGATTTTCCCAATTACTGCTTGAATGGTGGGATAAGTCACAATGACAATTATAGTACCAAGTGCACATGTGAAATTAAACAAGTGCACATGTGAAAATCAACGAAGTTAAAAGAATGGTTCAAAATTGATGGATTCAAATTTTATGGAGGTTTTCTTCAGATTTTTGGTTTTTTCATATGTATTCGTTATTTTTTTTTGATTTTTTTATAAATCAACTTACTATTTAATTTCTAAAGTGTTTGTTCAAAACAATTATAAAATTTGACATTTATATTTTTTTATATTTAATTGTTTGTTTGACAAATTATAAGATAGTAATATTAATAAATAACTAAAATATATATATATATAAGGTCAAATTTTATAGTATTTTTTTAACAAACACTTTAGAACAAAATAATATGTTGATTTACAAAAAAATAAATTACGAATACATATGAAAAAACCAAAAATCTAACAATTTAAACATGATAAAATTTGAACCCAAAATTGATAACTATCTCGTTTTATTTCTTTATTTCTTTATATTTGCACTAATAGGATGATGACAACATTGACAAGAGTAGATTCTAGTCTTTTTTTTTTTTTTTCAATGGACCCTATAAATTTTAATAATTATTCCATATAATAACATTACTTTTATTATATAACTCCTTATAAATTGGGATGTTTCCTACTTCAATGCTATATCTTTGGATTTCCATATCTTTCACCTTAAATGCTCTCTAATTATTTCATATATTCGTAGGACAATAAGATGACAGATATTAGTCCTGCTGATATTAGTCATGGCAAACGCATATCGTCACAAGAGTAGAGTATAGGCAAAGACGCCTAAATAGTTATAGAAACCACGAAGGACGACCTGTATGTACGGCTACTACAGCAAACGTAAACTTGAGCAATTCGTTTATTTTTCTTCAAACTCAAAAATCAGTTTCCGGTAGTTCGACCTTTTTAAATATGTTAATGTTGTATATGTTTTGATATAGGCCGGACTACATGAGAACGAACAAGCTCGAAAAGATTATGTGTTAATCATGAAATTAAAATTAATTTCCTACTTGAAAACGTTTTTCAATCAATGTCAGGGTACATGCTAAGTTCATACCACCGGGCCGACACCTCCCATGATTTCAAAAATTATAATTCTTTCAATTTTCGACCATATATTGTTACTAAAAAATATATATATTAATCATGTTGATCAAATCTTACTATGAATATGACTTAACAATATAAAATGATAACATGCATGAATTGACATGATCACTTAACAAAATTATGAGCATGTATGTTTTTGTGAAATGCAAATAAATTAAGTCACCATGTTATATTAAAGCTAATTCAATTGATATAATTGTGAACCAACGTACCATATCAATATTCCCATCATATATATATATATATATATATATATATATATTCATCCATGCATCCCCAATCTCAAAATCACAACCTCAGTACACACACAAGTCTTGGAACAACTCAACTCTTTCATATCATGTATATATAGTTCATACTCTTTACATATTTTATTCAAATATATGTTTGTGATAAATAAAGTTTTTTTTTTTCTTTTTGATGGAAAAACCTCAAAAAATTATAATATAGATTATATAATTTTTTATTTCTGTCATCTCGATCTGTGATTTCAATAATTCTCTTTTACTACTATAAAGTACAATATTATCATTTTTTTTTTGTCACGTGACATGGTCAACAAGTCCTTTTCAAAATACACACTAGTAAGAAATAGTATTTAAAATGTAAAGAAAAAGGGGGTAATGAAATTTAAATTTTTTTTATTAAAAAATAAAAAAGATAAAATATACAGCTGAATATGAAGAAGAAATAGGGTCAGCTAATTCCTTTAATTTCCTTTTAAAACCTTTTGTCTCTCCATTCACTTTTATATCAACAAAGGCAATAGCATTGGCTATATATATACATACATACACATATATATATGAAAATTCAATATAACTAAAGTATTTCATTTGTAGCAGCATTGCTTAGGCTTTTAGCTCTGGTTATAGTTCAGAAAAATTTGTCCATTTTCTATTTCAAAACATTCATATTCATGTAAGTTTCTATAGAAGTAAAAATGCTTGTTTCTTGTACCTTTGAAAATTTAGCTAATTTTGATCATTTTTTGTTATTATAAATTAAAGAGATACTTAACAATATTTTTGGTTTCATCAGTCCTTTTAATGGCTTTTAACTTTCTTGTTTTTTCCATCTTTTGTCTCTAATTTTCTTCTTTATAATAAAATAAAATATTAGTATCATAATTTTTTTGTCACGTGACATCGTTAACATGACTTTTTTTTTTTTTTTTTTCCAGAAATTAAGGAGTTACCACGAAAAAGGATGCAGCAGGTATTAATTTGTATAATATTCTTTGTTATAGATGTTATTGTATAATTGCTGATGGTTCATTAACTTAAGTTTTAGTTTTGTGTTCAAAATCACTTCATAAAGTCTCTGCAAAAACGTCTTACTTTCATAGAATGATTGATATATTTAATATAACAAATTAATACTACTTCACAAATTTAGATTAATGGTGGAAATACGATCTAATTGTTTAATGGACGTGGGTCTTGTTTTTAAACTGAGACATGGATCTAGTGTTAAGTGAAAAATTCCAGTTAATAGTCGTAACATTTTTTTAACTTTGACGAATAATGAACTTTTCGTGGGAAGTTATAGAATAAGTGGCATTTTTTATTTTTATATTTTATGGGAAATCAGAAAATTGTTAACAAATAAAATTATAGAATGAGTGTTTTGAATTCCAAAAGTAAGTTTAACAAATAAAAAGTCATTTTTATAAGTCATAATTATTTTTTAACATTTTTTTTCTATTTTACCATAAAAAGTCTTTAAAATGTTTTTTTAAAAAAAGGGGCCAAATTACCAATAAAGTCAAAACACCCGAGTGTTATTTTCTAACCATGTTTTACCATTTAATTTTTTTATATTTTATATTATTTGTTTAAAAAAGTCAAAGAAATACAATTTTGAGAGAGGGAGAATATGAGCTGTATGGAAGTTTTTTTTCTACAACTTTCTTCTTTTATTTTTGTAGCAAATAAAAATTATAAGCACTCTTTTTTTTGGCATAGTTTAATTTCGACCTTGAATGGACTCCTGCGGAGATCGAGGCCCTTAAAGCGGCAGCAGCTATGTACCCGATGGATTGTGAGGACAGGTTTATTAAGATAGCAGAACACGTCCCCGGGAAACAATTTTACCATTGCGCTGAGAAGGTAGAAGTTTTTACCTAAATATTTACCTACGCCTATTTATGTGTATATATATTCTTTAATTATCTGCTTATAAACTCTGAGTTATAGTATTAATCAATTAATTGTTTGTTCAGATGCACAGCATGAACATCGATGGTTTCAATTGCCATCGGTGCCACCGTGAAGTCTCTCATGTGCTAGTTTTTAGCGGAAGCTTTTACCAACATGGGTATTGATTTTAATTATCAATTGGTTTATTCATTTTATTATTATTATAAATTTTGGATTGATTTATATATGTTTGGTTTTTTAGGAATATGCGATTCTGTAGCCTTGCTTGTAGAGATGGCCATATTGCTGAGTAAGACGCAGCATGATTTTCACTATGTTTATTATCTATTTCATGATTGAATAAATAGGAACATATATAATGTGTTTCTTCAAGGTTGTAAAAGACGATAATCGTCAATAAACGGAGAGTCTCTGATGTAATAATTTTTGGATTAATGCATTTGTAATAATGAGTAATGTTTGGACCAAACATTTCACTTTATTAACGATTAAATTTGAGTGTCTTTTGTAATTTTCTTTATAGGTATTTACAATATGAAATACTGATTATGAACCTTCTCATTCTAAAATAAAAAAAGTTTTAGCTCACTAATCTGTCAGTAATTACCAAAACCATCCCGTCATTAGACAGTTTCTTGTGATTTTCTATGCATATTACTACTTTGCAAGTCAATTTAATGGTGAAATTTGTTTTTATTTATTTTGTTCATTCAACTGCTTATTTTATAGACACTACAATAAACACTAAATAGTTTAATAAACACAATTGTGTATTTTGAACACTAAATAGCTCATGCTATGCAAGATTTCATTCAATGTAATTTGAGTTCACATGCTTGAAAGGCCATGTACCTGACACAGTACTGGTGGACTCATTCCCTGTACAAATTTACCTCGAGGAGACCTCGTAATTCCCACAAATTCAACTCGCAGAAAGAAACAGTTTGTGTATACACACAAATTTGGTTGGTGATTAGAGAATTTTAATATCAAATCTATTGGTGCTATATATGGTAAATGGGTCTTATAGTCCTCAATTTAGAAGCTAGTGGCAGTGTACAAAGTGAACTTCATCCGTAATCAGTCCCCTCAAATTCAACGAAAATCAAAAGCATACGACATACGGACCACTAAGACAGGACTAAGAAACTGTAAAATCTGCGTTTTTATCATAAACAGTCATAAAGCTACTACAACATATGATAGCAATTAAGATCCAATCAGATGTGGTCTCTCATCGAAAGTGCAACGGATGGAAAAAGAAAGATTTGAAAAATGAAAACATGGAATTACTGAATCCCCGTTATGGGGTGAGTAAACAGATTTGTTTCCTTAAAATATAAAGAACAACATACAGGTATATGGACATTTAACATCACTTTCGTGTATGTAAAAGCTATAGTGTCAAGGTCATCCCAAACTTCCTGAAAACATGACAAAGATCATAAATGCTTACTAATTAGAGCATTAATTAATATTGTGAAACAATAGACTACAGAAATAGGAAAGAACTAAAATAATTTGCAATTATATTACAATCATCACATAATAGGCACAAAACTGGTACGGATTAAAGATCCAAACGATGAACACACCCTCTAATCAAAAACTTAATAAACGTAGAGCATTTTTTTTCAGCCTAAGCCAGTCTAAATGTCAGATTCACACAAACTGAGCTCTTATAAACCAAGTTAGAAATAAATTTACATATATAATCACATCTTGAATCTAATAATTGTGACATTATATCTTGATAAACAACCATATGATTCAAATGTAAAAATAAATAAATGTATGTCATTCAAAAAAGTTCATACTCTGATGGTATAGTTCTTATAATGAATACTTGAGCACTCTATAGTGGTTAGGACTGTAAATATCAAAACGTATTTTTATTTAAATTTAAGAGAATGAGAACGCAGTAGATAAATTGGTTAAACCAAAAACAATATGAAGAACTATTGTATACTATTATCGAAGGCCGTAGAGAACAATCAGATGGGTATAAGTAATTGAATTAACATCCAGTTTTGACCGGCAAGAAACCAGAAGACATGTTCCATTCTATACCTGGGGTTTAAATGTACTACTAACTAGTAACCGGGGCTCACGCTATGCGTGTGTAAGTCGTTATATGCATGAAACACGTAGTTGGGTTTACAGAAAACATTATCAATGTGGAACTTAATTTTACAATAAACAAACTCGGATTCGGCAAAACAACAACACAAGATTAATGGTCTCAATTCAAAAATATATCAACCACTTGTCTACATTGTATAGCTTGATAAAATAAAGGACCTTGCTACAAAACATAGGTTGATAAATCTACAAAAAGGAAAATATGATGAAAAAAAATCATAAAAGCGGATTTTAATTGTATAAATATATATAATCATTTAAGAGTGTTTGGAAGGTAGAACTTGAAGAAAAAAATGAAAACAAACAGATCACCAAATTTAAGAAACAGCAGACGCCTCAATGTTTAAAGTAACATAACCAGCAAGTTGGAGAGATTTAACATATACCCAAAGAACACAAAATTGTATTGATGAATAACAAAATCTGGCTAAAGAAATTAAACAAGTGACAACTCTCTTTGATTGAAAACAACATAAAGTAATCGAATGACACTGGCAAGGAACGAAAAAGAAAATTGGAAAACTTCAAATGTGATAGAATTCAGCATACGTACTTGTCTTTAAATCACAAACGAATATGCTGGGAACATATAAACAAAGCTACAGAATCGGTGTAAAATTTAAATATCTTGAATTAAAACAAAGGAAAAAAACCAACTAAATAGTAAGAGAAAAAAAGGAAACAACTAAATATATGTCCATTGTTGGAAACTATAGATTACAATTGTACTCCATATAAATTAAGGAATCGATATGATACTTGCATTCTTTCGTTCATGAATCTCCATTGCTTCTAACTTTAACATTGAAATACATTGAATTCGAAATAAACTATTTGATTACATGACCATTGAATCTAATCAACAAAATTAGAAATAGAAAGATATATCTAGTTAATAGATGGATATAAATAAGCGTGGGCATATAGAAAACATTTTATATTTGTTGGAGAAGGAATTATATTGGTTTAGTCTTAAGCTAAAATTAAAGAGAAAAATGGGACATGATAAGTGTACTAGTGTAAAAGCTTGTGCCATGTTTCTCATGATAATGACGAGTACGCTTTCTATGGTTTCGGCGCTTGCACCTCGTAGGCAAGTTGATCCAGTGTGTGTAGCATGGTGTGTAAGTTGGTGCTACAATGATCTTGTTGCTTTTTTGTTGTGTTTCGGTGAATGCGTAGCTCATTGCCTTCCTCCACCACAAAAATTGTCGGATAACAACGACATCACACACTCGTCCAAATCCGTCAACTCTAATGGTTACTTTAATGATAAAAAAGGTAAGTAAATGTAGTAACTTTATAGTACGTTTTGGATACTAATCCTTTTTCATAAGTAATTTATTATGTTCCTCTTGGTTACAACTTTATTTGGTTTCTAGATTTTGTACATAGATGTTTATAACACGTCTAAATAAATTTAGGAAATATGATCAAAATAAAAATCAAATCAGGTAAATAGAAAAAACTTAGTAAACTCCTATAAAGTATCCATAATTTCTTATTTTCTACAATCTTAATTAAGTACAGTTGTGTTATATATTCGGTCTCCTATTATGTTATTTGTTAACACTATTCACTTATTTTGCAGATATGCATAAAATAAATATATGAAGACATGTGGAGATGGCTACGTACCGCATATATAAAAGAACGATGACAAGATATTATTATTATTCTCACCTAAAATTTCCAGAAAATGACAACTCTTTTTATTTCGAGTTAATTACAAGTTTCTATTGTAAATGCTTCATGTGTATGGAATAACATTTAATTTCAAATCAGGTGTTACAACAACACTCTCAACGTTTCAAGTCTATTAAAAGTATATGATTTTTATTTTATTTTATTTTACCTTTTTCAACAATCAAACACACACAAACCAGACCGCATCAATATTTTGAGTTTCACAAAATTCCAACATAAAACTTTAACAAGTTAGCTGCTTAATTCCAAAACTTGTATGTTCTACAAGAACCCAACTTAAAACATTAATAAGTTAGCTAACCTATTTCCTCAAATTTATTGTTAAACAAGGACTTAAACTCTTGTATGTTTTGCTTGCTTTGAGTTTATTTCTTATTAAGGTTTATATATTTGGTTGGACACCCTTTTCAGCTTAACTTATATGGTTCTCCCCTGAAAATTGCGAAGCCAACTTATGCCAAAATTCATTGAAATATTCCGTAAAACTATTGTTTCTATTATATGCCTTAAATTGCATAATCAAAGTCATTACCCAATGGTTCAAATCAAACGATGAGATATAATGGTTCAAATGAAGATTTAACGAATTAGAATTATAACTATCGGAAATTAGGATCAAGACTCGCAATCAATGTAATGTAGATCGACATCACATAGTAATAGGACATGAAAGCATTCATATTCATATCGGTGTAGTTAAATAAGAGAGTGTTGATGGTTACATGGAGAAAGGAATAGAAAGAGAGAGAGGTTACCTAGCAAAAAAAATGATTATGATTATGACCTTGAAAGATATTGATAATTAACCAATATATATATATATGTGCTATAAACATGTTCTTTTTTACAGCCTTTAGTTCAACTTGCTTATTTTCTGCTCAGTTAATAACCAAAAAAATTCAAATGCATATGCAGGATATAACAGGCTGATCTGGTCATAGCATGATTGCATGAACAGGATGTTAGTAAATCAGGCGTATTTAAAGTAAGATAAGAATGTAAACCGCACACACTATTTTGATAACGAAGTTCACAAAAAATGGCTACGTCTCCGGGCCGCTATAGGTGACACTGCACTTATATATATTATAAGGAGGATTACAAACGTAATCTAGGTTGATCACAAAGATATGGTTCTCTCACAAGTAGAAGTCTCTCGCTATAATATTCTCTCTCGAATATGTGATAATTAAAATATAAGATAAGTGTGACATATAAAGAACTCATAGTGGGTCTTATTATAATTGTTAATGATGTGCGATAATTAGTGAACATGGCCAAAAACACATTTGACTTCACAACTCAACAATCTCCCACTTGGAGTCAAATGTCGAGTGTTTCAAAAAAAACTCTGATTATTCCCGACCACCGAACTCACTATGCTTCCCTGAACAGAATGCTCCCATCGATATCCTTGTATAGTAATTAGTACTCTTGCATCGTCGGTAACTTACCCATATTTGCAGTGTAGCGGCGACCCTGAGTTTAAAGCTCGGAGTTCTACTGAGGTCGCACATAACCTCCGTTTGTCGATTGTAACAGCTTTCGTTAGCATATCGGCGGGGTTCTTAGCGCCCTCAATCTTTTCTAGCGTGAAGATTCCATCTTCTAGAACAGCCCGGATGAAATGGTAACGTATCTGTATGTTCTTGGTGCGTGAATGAAATACAGGATTATTAGCTAGCTGTATAACACTTTGATTATCACAGTGCAGAACTCCCTTGTCGGTTTTCTGACCGAGCTCCTCTAAGAATCCTTGCAACCAAATCATCTATTTGCTTGCTTCCGTGATCGCGACGTACTCATCCTCTGTGGTTGACAATGCAACGATCTTTTACAGCTTAGATGTCTATCTCACAGCAGTACCACCATAGGTACAAACACATCCCGTAGTGCTCTTTTGGCTATCCAGATCACCAGCCATGTCAGCATCAACATAGCCGTGCAGGCCTACCGAGTTCTTTCGGAAACATAATGCCGAACTCACAGTACCCGAGAGATATCTCAATATCCACTTCACAGCTTTCCAATGGTGCTTGTCCGGGTTACTCATGTAACGTCTGACAACTCCCACTACGTGGGCAATGTCCGGTCTTGTACACACCATAGCGTACATCAAGGTACCAATTGCTTAGGCGTAGGATATGTTCGACATACGATCATTTCTTTCCTCGTCCGAGGGTGATTGGTCTTTCGATAGGTTAAAGTGTGCGGCTAGAGGTTTGCCCACAGCCTTGGCATCACTCATACTGAACCGAGCCAATACTTTCTTCACATACTCAGCTTGTGATAAAAATAATGACCCATCCCTTCCTCAGGAGATCCTCATACCGAGGATCTGCTTTGCGGCTCCCAAATCCTTCATGTCAAACTGTTTCGTCAACTGTTGCTTTACCTTGTTAATTTCTTCAAGGCTCGACCCGGCGAGCAACATGTCATCTACATACAGAAATAGTATGACGCACGAAAAGTTCTCGAATCTCTTCATGAAACAGCAGTGTTCACTATCACTTCCCTCGAACCCGATATCCATCATAAAACTGTCAAACTTCTTATACCACTGTCGTGGTACTTGTTTTTGCCCATACAAGCTCTTATTTAGTTTGCAGACCTGTCTCTTTTTTTCCCTTTTCAGCAAAGCATTCAGGTTGTAGCATGTAAATCTCTTTTTCAAGATCTCCGTGGAGAAAATCAGTTTTCACATCTAACTGCTGTAGATGAAGATTCTCATTAGCAACAATGCTCAACAATAGTCGAACAGTCGTCAATTTTACGACCGGAGAAAAGATCTCAGTGTAGTCAATTCCTTTCTTTTGTTGGAACCCTTTGACTACTAATCGTGTCTTATACCGTTTCGAGCCATCTTGTTCCTCCTTTAGTCGGAACACCCATTTTTTACTCAGTGCCTTTTTTCCCTTGGATAGTTCGACTAACTGTCAAGTCACATTCTCCTTCAGTGACTTCATCTCATCCTTCATGGTGAGCTCCTACTTGCTCGAGTCTTTCAGGTCCAGAGCTTCTTCTCTACTGTCGGGCTCGCCTGTATAATTGAGTAGTATGAAATGCGTGGAAGGAGAGTATCGGACAGTAGTTCTCTTTTCGAGATGACCTCGGCCCAATTCAGGTTGAGAAGTTTGGGGTAACTCCTCATCCTCTTCAGCATGTGCTGGTAGGTTGTCGAGCACCACTGGCTCATCTTCAGCGTTATCTTCCAACTTCATTCTTGGAAACACATTCATGTTGACTATACCACTTTCCTCAATGGCGAGCGCGTGTTCTTTCACCACCATATTTTGTCGATCTTTGTACAAAATGCTTTCGTTGAAATTGACATCCTTACTGCAAATGATCTTCTTTGGTTGACCATCCCAGAAGTGATATCCAAACTTAGCTCCAGCGTACCTCACAAAGTAACAAACTTTGGATTTCGAGTCAAACTTAATACGCTCGTTTATATCGACATGAATATATGATAGACAACCGAACACTCGCAGATGTTCTACACGAGAAATTTGATTTATTGGTAAAGCGAAGAAATCAATACACCATTCTGTCTCCAATGAACATAGTTGGTTATAAACTAAACAATCATATGGTAAACAACTCCTGATTTCCAGAACAGAAAATCCAAAACAAATTAGTTTATCCTCTGCAAATTTATTGTAAACTCTGCCGTTTATGCCAAACCCTTGTAGCCCAAAAGGAACAGAATCCCATTGTTGAAACCTCTCAACAGATTAAATTTTCTTAATAGTATGTATGGTTAGCTCAAAATGTTAACTCTGCTCTTGAGCTTATAAATACCAGGCAATTAAGCTAATTAGTTTTCCTTTAAGGTAGATTTTCCTTTGAAACAGAAATTCTAATATCTACAACCTTTGAATACATTTAAGTTTGTACTTTATAGAATACTTGTTTTCTGCATATACTCCTTTCAAACACATCAATCTTAAACCATACATACATATATCCACTCCCAGAATACTTTTTTCCTAACACCATCACCTCCTCTATCTCTTGCTCTCTCTTTATATATATACTAGCGAACAAATCCCACGTGATGTGTGGTGTAACGTTTGGCTTGGTTTGATCTAAGACGTCTCCAAAATATGTTGAATTTGTATTTATTGACCTAATCACAAAAATATTGAAAATTAAAAAGAAGGAATCAATTCAGAGTCCAAAATGTATTCAACGTATACACAAACTTAGTAATGTAAGTAACACTAAAAAAAAGTACCTCAGAAAACGAATATCTCCATTGTAGGAACCAAATGAATTGTTGAGAAAAAATAAGGAGAGAGAATAGGAGAGAGAGGGGAAGAGGGAATAACAGTTGTTATGAAAAAAATAGGAGCAGTTATTATCAACGTGTAGCAGTTTTTTATTATAGCGGTTACTCCTTTTAGTATTTGATTTATTTGTAATTTGTGTAATTAGAGAGGTTTTTGGTAATTATTTATTTTAAAAACTCATAAGCGGTCTACACATCAACTATTAGTAAGATATATATATATATATACAAATGTCTACCATTCTAGACCTCTGGCAACCTTCTCTTCGCCTCTCGACGGAGAGAAAAAATCCCAAAAAGAATTCAGATGTTCGTTGCGGAAAAAAATCCCAAAAGGAGTCAAAACAGAGGTCGCTTTAATCGTACATAGTTAGTTAATGTGACAAGTTCCTAACTTTCTATTTTGTATCCACTGTCACAAACAATTTTTATTCCTTACATTTATTTTATTTTTCTGAATGGATAGTACTCCACAGATTAAGAGCTTTCAATAACCGTAAATTACAAAAACTTCCCTAAATGCAAAAACATGTTACAAAACATCTTAATTTTTATACAAATGCCATTCAGTTATTGAGATTTTGATGATCATAGACATGGGCGCTTACGTTTTGGTAAACAATTTAGCGATGATTTAGCATTTTTATGCTAGGAAATCAGTCGAGCTAAAAAGAAAGACAGAAAACTCAAACCGAGCACACACACAATTTGATAACGGAGTTCACCCGAATTGGTTACGTCTCTGGGCCGCTACACGTGGCACTTAATATTATTAAGTGGATTACAAACGTAATCTAGCTCTATTACAAGCTATGGTTCTCTCGCGAATAGAACTCTCTCTTGACAATATAAATGTGTTGTGTAAAGATGTAATTAAAATATAAGATATTGGAGAATATAAATAGAACCCTTAGTGGGTCATATTACAATTTCAAGTGATATGAGATAATTAGAAAACATGGTCAAAAACTCATTTGGCTCCACAACTCAACAATCTCCCACTTGGAGTTAAATGTCGAGTGCTTCAAAAGAACTCCAATTATCCTCGACCACCGAACTCACTGTGCTCTCCCGAGCAGAATGCTCCCATCGGTATCCTTGTATAGTAATTGATACTCTTCCGTCATCGGAGAGTTTCCCATTCTTCCAGTGTAGCGACGACCCTGAGTCTCAAGCTCGGAGTCCTACTGAGGTTGCACACAGCCTCAGTTTGTCGATTGTAACAGTCTTCGTTAGCATATCGGCGGGGTTCTTAGCGCCCTCAATCTTTTCTAGCGCGAAGATTCCATCTTCTAGAACAGCCCGGATAAAGTGGTAATGAATCTGTATGTGCTTTGTGCGTGAATGGAGTACAAGATTCTTAGCTAGCTGAACTGCACTTTGACTATCACAGTGTAGAACTCCCTTGTCGGTTTTCTGACCGAGCTCCTCTAAGAAACCTTGTAACCAAATCATCTCTTTGCTTGCTTCCGTCACCGCGACGTACTCAACCACTGTGGTCGACAATGCAACAATCTTTTGCAACTTAGATGTCCAACTCACAGCAGTACCACCGTAGGTACAAACACATCCCGTTGTGCTCTTTCGGCTGTCCAGATCACCGGCCATGCCAGCATCCACATAGCCGTGCAGGCCTTCCGAGGTCTTTCGGAAACATAATGCCAAACTCACTGTACCCGAGAGATATCTCAATATCCACTTCACAGCTTCCCAATGGTGCTTTCCTGGGTTACTCATGTAACGACTGACAACTTCCACTGCATGGGTAATGTCCGGTATTGTACACACCATAGCGTACATCAAGCTACCAATTGCTGAAGCATAGGGTATGTTCGACATACGATCCTTTCCTTCCTCGTCCGAGGGTGATTGTTTCTTCGACAAGCTAAAGTGTGCGGCTAGCGGTGAGCCTACAGCCTTGGTATCACTCATGCTAAACCGTGCCAACACTTTCTTCACATAGTTGGCTTGTGACCGAAACAAAGACCCATCCCTTTCTCGGGAAATCCTCATACCGAGGATCTGATTTGCGACACCCAAATATTTCATCTCAAACTGTTTCGCCAACTGTTGCTTCACCTTGTTAATCTTCACAAGGCTCGACCCGGCGAGCAACATATCATCTACATACAAAAGTAGTATGACGTACGAAGAGTTCGCAAATCTCTTCATGAAACAGCAGTGATCGCTATCACTTCTTTCGAACCCGGTATCCACCATGAAACTGTCAAACTTCTTATACCACTGTCGTGGTGCTTGTTTTAGCCTGTACAAGCTCTTCCTCAGTTTGCAGACCAGTTTCTCTTTTCCCTTTTCAGCAAACCCTTCAGGTTGGAGCATGTAAATTTCTTCATCAAGATCTCCATGGAGAAAGGCAGTTCTCACATCTAACTGCTCAAGATGAAGATTCGCATTTACAACAATGCTCAACAATAGCCGAATAGTTGTCAACTTTATGACTGGTGAAAAGATCTCGGTGTAGTCAATTCCTGCCTTTTACTGGAACCCTTTGACTACTAATCGTTCCTTATACCATTTCGAGCTATCTTTTTCCTCCTTTAATCGGAACACCCATTTATTGCTCAGTGCCCTTGTCCCCTTGGGCAGTTCGGCTAACTGCTAAGTCACATTCTTCTTAAGTGACTTAATCTCATCCTTCATCGCGAGCTCCCACTTGCTCGAGTCTTTCAGCCCCAGAGCTTCTTCTCTACTTTCGGGCTCGCCTGCATCACTGAGTAATATGTAATACAGGAAAGGAGAGTATCGAGCAGGAGGTCTCCTCTCGCGATGACCTAGGAACAATTCAGGTCGAGGAGTTTGGGGCAGCTCCTCGTCCTCTTCAGCGTGTGTTGAAGGGTTGTCAAGCACCACTGGCTCATCTTCATTGTCATTTTCCAACTCTCTTGGAAACACATTCATGTTGACTATACCACTTTCCTCGGACGGGAGCGCATGTTCTTCCACCATCACATTTTGTAGATCTTTGTACAAAATGCTTTCGTTGAAGATGACATCCTTACTGCGAATGATCCTCTTTGTTTGACCATCCCAAAAGCGATATCCAAACTCAGCTCCACCGTACCCCACAAAGTAACACACTTTGGATTTCGAGTCAAGCTTGGTACGATCATTTATATCGACATGGATATATGACAGACAACCGAACACTCGCAACTGTTCATAAGAGATAGGCTTTCCTATCCACTCTTCTTCGAGAATTCTCCTTTCTAAAGGCACTGAGGGTCCGCGGTTAATGAGATAAACCGCCGTACTTACTGCATGTGCCCACAAGGCTTTGGGCAACCCACTTTGCAGTCTCATACTCCTAGCACGCTCATTGATTGTTCGGTTTATTCGCTCGGCCATGCCATTCTGCTGTGGCATTCTTCGGATGGTCTTCTCCATCCGAATACCTCTTTGAGCACAGAACTCTACGAACTTCGCATCAATGTACTCTCCGCCGTTATCGGACCTCAAACATTTGAGTTTATTCCCGGTCTCTAGTTCGACCATGGCCTTCCATTCTTGAAATTTCTTAAACACCTCAGACTTGTGTTTCAAGAAATAGACCCATGTTTTTCTCGTCGAATCATCGATGAAGGTCACATAGTACTGAGATCCTCCCAGTGAGGTTACTGGAGATGGTCCCCATACGTCTGAGTGGACCAGTGCTAGCTTCTCCTCCTTGGGAGGTTTTCCACCTTTCCGGAAGCTTACTTTCTTTTGCTTCCCGAAGATGCAAGCTTCGCACATGTTGAGGTTGACAGACTTCAAGCCTGGAAGTTTACTGTCTTTCGCTAACATATTCATCCCCTTCTCACTCATGTGACCCAACTGTCGATGCCACAGTTCCGAGCAGTTTTACGACACAGCTGTCGCAATTGTACGCTCCTCGTCGGTCATGTACAGTGTACCGACCTTACTCCCTTGGGCTATCACCATAGCTCCTCGTGAAACTTTCCAAGCTCCACAGCTGAACAAAATGGAGTGCCTTTCGGCATCGAGTTGACCTACTGAGATCAGATTCTTGGTCAACCTCGGAACATGCCTCACTTTCGTTAGCTTCCATACCGACCCGTTTGGAATGCGAATTTTCACATCGCCCATTCCAACAACATCCAACGCTTCTCCGTCGGCTAGATACACTTTACTGAAATTACCCGCAGTGTAATTTTTGAATAAATCCTTCTGAGGGGTTGTGTGAAATGATGCCCCAGAGTCTAGAATCCACGAATCTATATCTCTCTGTTCGGCAAGCATTAAACAGTCACCCGAATCCTCATCGCTCGCAACATTAGCCATGTGATCACGGCCGATACCCTTCTTCGGCTGCTTGCACTCATGACTGAAGTGCCCCATACCCTGGTAGTTATAGCATCGAAGATTCTTCTTACTTCGATCACAATCTTTGCTACCTCGGCTTTGCCCTCTTCTACTTCGGGATTGTGAACGTCCTCTAACGTCCCATACCCTGGCCTTATCCCAGTCTCTTAAACCCACGTTCAAGGCTGCTCCATCGTTTGAGCATTCACCCATGTCTAATCTCTTGAGTTCCTCAGCGAGTATTTGATCTCGGATGCCGTTGTAAGTCAATTTCTCCTTTCCAATTGAGTTGCTAACAGCAGCTCGCATGAATTTCTAACTGTTCAGTAAAGAAGCTAGCAGTATAAGGGCTCTCACTTCATCTTCAAAAGTTATCTCCACCACATCCAACTGATTTACGGTGTCGATGAACTTGTTCACGTGACTCGCGACATGTGTCCCCTCAGCCATGCGTAGGTTGAACAACTTACGCATGAGATGTACCTTGTTGTTCGTGGATGGTTTCTCATACATGTCGGTGAGGATCTTCATCATCCCCATCGTCGTCGTCTCTCTTGCGACGTTATGTGCTACACTCCTAAATAGTGTTAGGCGGATCACTCCCAACATTTGTCGGTCTAAGAGTTTCCACGCCTCCTCGGTGGTCGTGGTCGGTCTTTCCTCAAGAAGAAGTGGCTGATGCATCTTCCTCCTGTAAAGGTAGTCCTCTATTTGCATTCTCCAGAATGCGAAGTCCTTCCCGTCAAACTTCTCAGGAGATCCTCATACTGAGATCCTTAAAAATAATGACCCATCCCTTCCTCAGGAGATCCTCATACCGAGGATATGCTTTGCGGCTCCCAAATCCTTCATGTCAAACTGTTTCGTCAACTGTTGCTTTACCTTGTTAATTTCTTCAAGGCTCGACCCGGCGAGCAACATGTCATCTACATACAGAAATAGTATGACGCACGAAAAGCTCTCGAATCTCTTCACGAAACAGCAGTGTTCACTATCACTTCCCTCGAACCCGATATCCATCATAAAACTGTCAAACTTCTTATACCACTGTCGTGGTACTTTTTTTTGCCCATACAAGCTCTTATTTAGTTTGCAGACCAGTCTCTTTTTTTCCCTTTTCAGCAAAGCATTCAGGTTTTAGCATGTAAATCTCTTTTTCAAGATCTCCGTGGATAAAATCAGTTTTCACATCTAACTGATGTAGATGAAGATTCTCATTAGCAACAATGCTCAACAATAGTCGAACAGTCGTCAATTTTATGACCGGAGAAAAGATCTCAGTGTAGTCAATTCCTTTCTTTTATTGGAACCCTTTGACTACTAATCGTGTCTTATACCGTTTCGAGCCATCTTGTTCCTCCTTTAGTCGGAACACCCATTTTTTACTCAGTGCCCTTTTTCCCTTGGATAGTTCGACTAACTGTCAAGTCACATTCTCCTTCAGTGACTTCATCTCATCCTTCATGGTGAGCTCCTACTTGCTCGAGTCTTTCAGGTCCAGAGCTTCTTCTCTACTCTCGGGCTCGCCTGCATAATTGAGTAGTATGAAATGCATGGAAGGAGAGTATCAGACAGTAGGTCTCTTTTTGAGATGACCTCGGCCCAATTCAGGTTGAGAAGTTTGGGGTAACTCCTCATCCTCTTCAGCATGTGCTGGTAGGTTGTCGAGCACCACTGGCTCATCTTCAGCGTTATCTTCCAACTTCATTCTTGGAAACACATTCATGTGGACTATACCACTTTCCTCAATGGCGAGCGCATGTTCTTTCACCACCATATTTTGTCGATCTTTGTACAAAATGCTTTCGTTGAAATTGACATCCTTACTGCAAATGATCTTCTTTGTTTGACCATCCCAGAAACGATATCCAAACTTAGCTCCAGCGTATCTCACAAAGTAACAAATTTTGGATTTCGAGTCAAACTTGGTACGCTCGTTTATATCGACATGAATGTATGATAGACAACCGAACACTCGTAGATGTTCTACACGAGAAATTTGATTTATTGGTAAAGCGAAGAAATCAATACACCATTCTGTCTCCAATGAACATAATTGGTTATAAACTAAACAATCATATGGTAAACAACTCCTGATTTCCAGAACAGAAAATCCAAAACAAATTAGTTTATCCTCAGCAAATTTATTGTAAACTCTGCCGTTTACGCCAAACCCTTGTAGCCCAAAAGGAACAGAATCCCATTGTTGAAACCTCTCAACAGATTAAATTTTCTTAATTGTATGTATGGTTAGCTCAAAATGTTAACTCTGCTCTTGAGCTTATAAATACCAGGCAATTAAGCTAATTAGTTTTCCTTTAAGGTAGATTTTCCTTTGAAACAGAAATTCTAATATCTACAACCTTTGAATACATTTAAGTTTGTACTTTATAGAATACTTGTTTTTTTTTTTTAATTAAACCAGCAAACCTTTATTAACAAAGAGTAACATCTCGTGAGCTAAGCCCTCACGATGACTAATATCTAAATCCTTTAACATTAAAATCTAAAAACACAAGCAAGGCATATACCTGCTTTTACTAGGAAACATAGCTTTTAAAGGAAAAAGAGAACAAAATTCAGCACATGGCAAGAATCTTCATTCTTCTTCAGCAACATTCTCTTATGAAAAGAGCTATATTTGCATAACCTCAGAACCATTACTTAAATTTTCGAAAGAAAATAGCCAAGGGATGATTCAAAAACTTCAAGGCCTGTCTCTGAATTACGTAGGAACCTTCATTCTTCTTCAGCAACCTTCTCGCAAGAACCTTCATTCTTCTTCAGCAACTCTCTTCTAAAGAACTATGCTTTTCATATCCTCAGAACCATTACTTAAAATTTCAAAACCAGCCAAAGGATGTATCCAAACACTTCAAGGCCTTTCTCTTGATTACTCAAAAACCTTCATTCTTTTCTTATCATCTGTTATAAGAGAAAACAGAGTCTAAAAGCCACAAAGGCTAATTGACCAAAACAGCTTCGCAACTGCTAAATTGTAAAGAAACCAAATCCAGCCATTTTCACAAAGAAATGCAGCCTAGTAAGGGGGAATCACTAAATTGCAGCTTTACAACTGTCAAAGCTTGCAACTTCTCCAGTTTAGAGCCATCTTAGTAAGGTCAAGTAATAAAAACTGCCAACACTAAGTTCCCATTTGTCCAAAGAAAATCCAAAGCTAAATGATAAAAAATCAAGTAGATTTCCCCCTAAAACAGGGAGTCTCTTTTTGATCTAATAAATAGATGGCTTTGATTTTCTTAGGCAACCACTGTATGTCCATAGTAGAGAAATTTATACCTTTAGCACCAAGTTTAGCAAGACCATCAGCTACCTGATTTTGTTCTCTAAATATATGATCAAAATTAGAGCAAACATAAGGCATCATATAACAAATATCATACCAGATTTTGGCAAATTTAGGACCATGACTTTTCTCCTTTTTCCACCAATTCACTATTAATTCTGAATCTGATTCAATTAATAGTTCATTAAAGCCCATAAAAACATAATGAGAAGTCCATTTAATAAAGCAGCCAGTTCAGCATATATATGATTATTAGTGTCTAGATTAAAAGAAAAGGCAATGATAAAATTACCATTGCTATCTCTTAATATCCCACCACATCCTGTTCTTACACCCTCACTAACAGAACCATCAATGTTAAGTTTAAGTCTACCACTAGGTGGACATTTCCAGTAAACCAACAGAGGTCTTTTGACATTAAAAGCTTTAATATTAATACCAAGGTTTATAAGAGTAATATTATTAAATGACTTACCAATGACTTTAGGGGTAATGAGATCATTTAAATCTCGTAGCCAATTAATAATTTTATTGATAATTGAATCAACATTCATTTCAATATTCTCATGCTTATTTTTATTCTTACTAATCCAAATTTCCCAACAAATAAGAGAGGGGACTAGTGATGCTATTATACCAAAGTGAGATAGATCACATTTAGCAAACCATTTTGTAACATAAGCTCTCAAATTACCCCCTGTAAATTTATCAAAACCAAAAGCATTACTAAAAAAATTCCATACTTTAAAACAAATTTCAATGTTGCTGAATAAATGATCAGCAGAATCCTCTTTATGATTGCAGCAACATGAGCATTTTGATGCAAGAGAAATTCCAAATTTCTTAACATCATGATCAAGTTTGACAGCTGAGAACCAAAGCTTCCAATTAAAAACAGAAATTTTAGTGGGCAAAACTTTATTCCATATAAATTTAGCTGTAGAAAATTTTTCACCTTTATTTCTCAGTAAATTATAAGAATTCTTCACAGTAAGCTCACCATTATGTGATAGAGGCCAGAACCTGTAGTCAGTACCAGCTCTTAGACAAACTGAGAGTTGAGTAACTCTATTAGCTAAGTTCTTACCTCCCATAAGTTCAATCAATTTAGCATCTCAACTACAACCAACAATTACCTGATTAAGAAGAATATTAGGAAAAACAACATTGAAATCATTGCAAAGCAGACCTGTCCCTGACCAATTTTCATACCAAAAACTTACAGACCCTTCATTAAGACTCCATTCACTTTTTGTAACTAAAGTATTGAAATTGGCACCAAAACACTTCCAAATGTAAGAATGATTTTGTTTAAAAATAGGATTAGACCAATTTACATATTTTGCAAGGTATTTCTGGTACATAAAAACTGACCAAGGAGTTTCAGAATCTAATAGTTTCCAACTCATTTTAAAATGAAGTGCTTTCATTACTTCAGAAATATCTCTAATACCCAAACCACCCTCAGATGTGGGTTTAGCAATTTTAGACCATCTAAGCCAATGATGTTTATTTTTGCTATCAAAAGTACCCCAGAAAAAGTTTGCAAAGGTCATATTAATTTTGTCTAGTACTAATTTAGGGGGGTTTAGCACAGCAAGGAGGTGCATAGGGAAAGAGGAAAGAACATGTTTAATTAAGGTAATTTTAGCCCCAGGAGACAGCAATCCACTTTTCCAGCTAGCTACCTTAGTGTAAATTTTGTCTAACAAAGGATTATACATATTAGAGGTAAACTTAGCATAATGTAGGGGAATCCCCAAATATTTAGTAGGAAATGTACCCTCACTAAAACCAGTGGCTTGAGCTATAATACTTTTTCTAATGGAGGTTTGTTTAAAAGTTAAAAACATACTTTTAGATTTATTGAGAAGTTGACCTGAAGCCTTTTCATAATCATTTATAAAGTTCATAAGAATGGTAAGATTATTTTTAGTACCATTTGCAAAAATTAAAATATCATCTGCAAATAGAATGTGAGAAATAGGCTTAATATTAGGAGGAATAGCATAAGGTATAAGCTTTTCTTTATCATATAAGCTTTCCAACCCTCTACTGGGTACATCTTCTGCAATAATAAAGAGTAATGGTGAAAGAGGATCACCTTGTTTAACTCCTCTGCTAGATGAAAAATAGCCATGTTGTACCCCATTCACACACACAGAGTATTTGGCTAGGGTGACACATTTCATTACAAGATTGATCCAAGTATTATCAAAACCAAAAGCAACAAGAACATTTTTTAGAAAGTTCCAGTTTATTCTATCAAAGGCTTTGGCCATGTCTAATTTAAAAACCACATTACCACCTCTAGGTTGATTACCTAAATGTACTAGCAGTTCTTGAGATAACAAAATGGCATCAGAAATATTTCTACCCTCAACAAAACCACTTTGTTGGGGGGAAATAATTTTAGGCAAAATGATAGATAATCTTTTGGCCATAATTTTAGTAATAATTTTATAAAATACTTGACATAGACTAATAGGTAAGAATTGTGAAAAATCAGTTGGATTGTCTGTTTTAGGAATGAGAATAATAAGTGCAGAAACAAAAGCTTGTGGGAAAGTTTCCCCCTTAAAGAAGCCAATAACAGCTTCACAAAGGTCATCCACAATAGTATCCCAACAACTAGTAAAAAACACTGAGCTAAACCCATCTGGGCCTGGAGAAGAATCCATAGGTATATCTTTTACTGCATTTTTTATTTCATCTAGAGTTGGACATGATTTTAGCATTTTATTATCATTAGAATTAACCAAAACAGGGATAACATTTAATAGAGATAAGTTAGCACTTACTCCATTATCAGTTAGATGATTCTCAAAGAAAGAACATGCTTCATTTTTAATCTCATTAAAATCCTCAGAAACCCTACCATTGGCCATTTTAATCTGTTGAATACAAATTTTAGCTCTCTTGTGTTTAATCATATGATGAAAAAACTTTGTATTTCTGTCACCCTCAGCTAACCATTTGACTTTAGCCTTTTGTTTTAAAAAAATTTCTTCTTGCAATACAGCTTCCTTATATTTATTAAGACAAGATAAGTACTCCTTTAAATATGCATCACCTAAAGTAACAAGATTATTCTCTGCAAAGGTTAGAGAATCACCAAGTAAAGCCACTTTATTAATGATATTACCAAAATTATTTTTGTTCCACACTTTGAGGGCAGCTTTTAACCTTTTTAGCTTAAAAGCAAACTTATTCATACCCTGTAAATAACAATAGATACTCCAATTATTCTTAACAAATTCATGAAAATCCTTGTGATGAAGCCACATTCTCTGAAATTTGAAAACAGAAGGTCCATAAGAGTTATTAGAGCTAAAAGTAAAGACTAAAGGTGAATGATCAGAAATGGTTCTTTCTAAGATGTTAAGTTTAAGAGAATGGAAGTTGCCTTCCCAACTAACAGTAACCATTGCTCTATCTAACTTTTCAAACTGAGTTTTACCATTACTACACCTAAACCAGGTAAAAGGAGAGCCAACATAAGTCATGTCAATTAGGTTATTTCCACTAATAAAATCACAAAAATCATTTTTATCTCTACTAGCTCTAGTATGGCCACTTAGTTTTTCAGAGTCACTTTTAGTAGTGTTAAAATCTCCTGCAATGAGCCACTTTTCATTTTTAAGATTCAAATTACTAACTGTAGTCCAAAGTAACCTCCTAGAAATGTAATCACATTTAGCATAAACAAAGGTAATATAAAAAACCCCATCTGTCAAAAATTTTAAAGTAATTTCTTGAGAGGAAGAGCTAATTATATCAAATTTCAAATACTTCTTAAACATTATCCAAATTTTACCTTTACTAGACTCATTAGCTAGAATACAGTCCATTCCTAATTTTCTAATAATAGCACTATTTTTATTAACAGGAATCATAGGTTCTAATATATCAACTAAATCAAACTTATATTTCTTAGTATATATAGATAATTGGGCTTGAGAAATAATATTGGAAATGCCCCTTATATTCCATATTAAAAAATTAAACATTTAAAGAGGCAGAAATCTCCTTTCTGGTATCTATACCAGTAGGAGTGTACCTGTTAGGACGTTTGATATTCCTTTTCTCAAGCTTGTTCTCATCTTCCCCCCTAGATAGCTCCTGCTTCTCATTGAAAGATTTGCCAATGCTTGAACCCAAATGCAGTTTACTCATTAGATCTTCCATTGAGTTGTTCACCTCAACCTCATCATTTGCTCTCTTGTTATTGATAGAGCTAGAAATCAGCTCACTCTCAGCCTGTTCCAGTTTCTTTTTTTCCTTATTTCTTTTTTCTCTTTCTTTCTTCCTTGCACCTTTTGACAAAGAAAATCCATCGCTAAAAGAATTCCCTTGTTCACCCTTCTCATTGTCAGTATTTCCAATAAAAACCAAGGGTCTTTTAATCCCTTGAGATATTATTGTTGCTTCCCCTATATTGGAGACTAGTGCATTCTTATAATTGCTCACAATCTGAGGTACAGTTTGAAGAGGAGTACTCTCCAAAATATCATTGACATTGACCTCATTGGTGTTCTCATTCAACATCTCAGTGACTGGTATTACCTCATCCTCTTTTTTAACAAAAGATGAAGAAGCCACAAATTCCCCTACAGGAATGTTTCTCTTATGCTTTTCTGCCTCCCCCATGTCTACATCACTATCCATTATGATCCATTTTCCTTTTTCTTTTCTCATGAATTTACCATCTTTGTTAAAACATTCATTTTCATTTAGTTCCCTTGGTTTTTTAACAGCATATTCTTGCCTGATTACAACCTTTTTCTGGTTCAGTTGAACTCTGTTTCTTTCCCCAAATGACCTCTGTTCCATTACAGTCTTTAGCCCATTCTGATATTCATCGCCCTTATTATTAATTTCATTACCCTTCACCTTACCCTGACCATTACTAACCTGATTTGAAATCACCCCACCAAAGAATATTTTACACTCACTAGGGGAGTGACCTTGTAGCCAACATTTATCACAATATTTAGTCATTTTTTCATATTCTATTTTTTGCCAAAAGCCTTCTTCATGTGAAGTACCAATCCACACTACATCTTCCCTATTTTCTAAAAGGTCCATTTCTACACAAAACCTAGCAAAAGCTGGCCTAGCGTGAGTCAAAGTAGCTAAATCAGCCACTAAAAACCTACCAAAAGGTTGTGTTATAGCTTTTAGGTAAGATAGGATGCAAAAATTGAGAGGGAGAAGAGGAAGTTTGATCCAGACTGGGGCAATAGAGGATTCCCTCTTTAAATTAAAGTCCACAGTCCATTTAAATATTCTAAATAACGCACCCTCCATCTCATGATTATTCTGGGTCCATATTTTGGTAAAATCAATACTGTTTCTAGCTTTAATGAAAACGTGTCTGTTATCAATAAG